>CAUYTI010073740.1:0-44969 GCA_963575145.1 Galago senegalensis | reverse complement strand
GCAACCTCCAACTCCTGGGCTCAAGCGAGTCTCTTGCCTCCGCCTCCCAAGTAGCTGGGACCACAGGCACCCGCCACAACGCCCGGCTATTTTTTGGTTGCAGCCGTCATTGTTGTTTGGCGGGTCCGGGCTGGGGATTCAAACCCGCTACCTTAGGTGTACGTGGCTGGCACCTTAGCCGGTTGAGCTATAGGTGCTGAGCCGGAGAGATGAATCTTGGCATCATAATGTCCCCCCAGGAATTTATCCAGTCGGAAATACTCCTGGTAATTCCAAATTCATGGCCAAATATCCTTTTCCTATAGAAATCTCTGAAGTGGAGGTTTTAAATGAACCAGCAATAACTATCACTGAACTGCCTACAGCTGCCACTTCAACTGTGGCTCCTGCTGCTTTTCCAGTCCTTAGAGAGGTACGGCATGACAGAAGTCAAGGCCCACCATCTCACATTCAAATTGAATTAAAGTTTCTTAAGAGGCAGTTCACATTTATGGCCCCACATCTCCTACATACTTGGAATTCTAACTGCTTTTTGTGCCAATAACCATTTCTTACCAATTGATTGGGAAACTTTGGCCAGAACCACTTTAAATCCTGGACAATTTCTATCATTTAAATCCTGGTGGATGGAGGACGCTAAAATTCAGGCTCAGAGAACAGAAGCCACTGTTAATCAATTAACAGGCTCAGGTCAGTATGAAACCACTCGTGCTCAGTTGACACTCCTTCAAGAAATTTTAATCCAAGTTAAAGATATTTGTTTGAGAGCTTGGCAAAAATTAGATGAAAAAGATGGAATAAACATTTTTTTACTAAAATAATGCAAGGAAATAATGAGCTGTTTGCTGAATTTGTTGCTAGATTACAGACGGGCCATAGGATGTTCTGTTCCTGGCCCTGAGGCACAACGTATGCTCCTCATGCAATTTGCATTTAATAACACGAACGCAGATTGCAAACAGGCCTTAGTGGGAGTAAAAAACCAGGAAAATGTGACCATAGAACAATACCTGTGTGCCTGCAGGTAGGTTGGTTCTGGTACCTTTCAGAACAATTTGTAAGCTGCAGCAACTGCAAATGCCATAACTGCGGCCTTGCAGGTGGTTAAGAATAAACCTAAATGCTTTAATTGTGGAATATTGGGACATACTAAAAAAGAGTGCCACAAAAACAATAGCAATGGCAGCAATAATAATATGGCTAAAGAAGAGGGTAAAAGTCAGCCATCAGGAATTTGTCAAAGGCATGGAAAAGGAAGACACTGGACCATTGAATGTCGTTCAGTAAGAGACAAAGATGGCAATTTATTGGCCCCTAAGGGCTCTGACCCCGCTGAGATGGTTTCGGGAAATGAGAGGGTGGGCCCAGCTCCAGGCTCAGAAGATACAAATACAAGCCTTCCAGTCAGCAGTAGGTCACAGCATTCTCAGATGAATCAGACCCAAAAATAGAGCAACCAAGTGAGTTAAAAAATAATAAGGACCAATCTAATTCAAATTTAATAAAGCAAACATGTGCAGGATTTATTTCATGCTACACAGGAAAGTGCAGCTTTAGATTTACCTTTATTATTAGATATTAAAATTTCTCCTTCAAATTCACCTAAAAAATTACCCACTGGAATGTATGGTCCCATTCCAAAGGTGACCATGGGATTGATATTAGGCAGAAACAGTTTAACAGTGGAAGGTCTTAATGTTCACCCAGGTATAATTGATGCAGATTATAATGGAGAAGTTCTTATCATAGGTTCTTCTTCTAAAACTTTAAAATCGCAAGCAGGACAAAGGGTGGCACAGATTCATATTTTGCCTTATCAAAGGGGCAATGCCACGCCCATAACTAGAGAGGGTGGATTTGGAAGTACAGGGAAACAAGATTTTTGGTATACTTTCTTAAATGATTCCCACCCTCAGTGTGAGATTACTTTTAAAAATAATATCAAAATTAAGGGCTTAATTATCAATACACAGGAACAGATGTTTCCATCATTGCCTCTCACATGTGGCCCACTAATTGGACAAAAATTAGAGTTAAAGCTACTTTTATAGGACTTGGAACTACGTCAGATATTGAACAGAGTAAAGAAATGTTAGAATGCTTAGGACCAGAAGGACAGAAGGCTAAAGTCCAGCCATATGTAGCTCCTATTGCATTATCGTTATGGGGCAGAGATATCTTGCAACAATGGGGAGCTATGTTAACAATTCCAACAGTTTCAGAGGCTGCTAAAAATATGATGTTTAATATAGGCTATGATCCCTCCTTGCCAGCCCCTCCAGAGAGAAGGACAATAATTCAAACTGGTAAAAAGAAAACTGGTTTAGGCATGCCTGTTTTAGCTGAGGGCTGCAAGCTTTGTTTGGGCTGCAAGCTGCCATTATGCTTTGCCTTTGCAATGATAAACTGGTTTGGGTGAACCAGTGGCCAGTGACTCTTGAAAAGCTAGAGGCACTTCATAATTTAGTACAAGAACGATTAGAAGCAGGGCATATTGAGGTCACTATCTCATCTTAGAATGCCCCATTTTTGTAATTAAGAAAAAAATCAGGCAAGTGGAGAATTCTAACTTATTTAAGAAAAATAAATGCAGTCATAGTGCCTATGGGAACTTTACAGCCAGGCATTCCCAATCCAGCTCTCATTCCTAAAACTCATTCTATAATTATTATTGATCTTAAAGATTGCTTCTTTACAAGACCCCTACGACCTCAGGACACTGAAAGATTTGCTTTCACCATTCCAGCCTTAAATGCTGGAGAGCCTGAGAAGCATTATCACTGGAAAGTCTTGCCACAAGGCATGCTTAATAGCCTTACTTTGTGTCAATTATTTATTGATCAACCTCTTGAGATAGTGAGAAAGGAGTTTCCTGAAGGAATATGCCTGCAGTATATGGATGATATTTTGATAGCATATGCAGACAAAGAAAAATTACAATTAATGTTTGCTGCAGTGTGTCAACACTGCCAAGAGTATGATTTAGAAATATCAGAAGATAAAATTCAAACTTAAGAACCTTGGGAATATCTAGGATATAAAATAACAGCTCAAACAATACAAATTAGATGAGATTACTTAAAAACTTTAGGCTTGGCGCCTATAGCTCAACCAGCTAAAGCGCCAGCCATGTACACCTAAGGTGGCGGGTTCGAATCCCCAGCCCAGACCCGCCAAACAACAATGATGGCTGCAACCAAAAAATAGCCAGGCGTTGTGGCGGGCGCCTGTGGTCCCAGCTACTTGGGAGAAGGAGGCAAGAGACTCGCTTGAGCCCAGGAGTTGGAGGTTGCTGTGAGCTGTAATGCCACGGCACTCTACCCAGGGGGACAGCTTGAGGCTCTGTCTCAAAAAAAAAAAAAAAGAGTAAATAGTAGTAAATAGTACACACATGCTTTTAGTGTCTGCAATTTACCGATCATTCTCTTTAATGGGGATTTAATTTAAAGACCACTTAACAAGAAGCATAGCTGAATAAATTTCCCTTTCCTCCCCTTTTTAAGTTCTTTCTCCTCTTCTTGTGTCTTTCTCTCTTCATGTCACCTAAGGGTTGAGTTTAAAGGGCATTTGTCTACATAGTGTCTTTAAAAAGAAAATAAGAATGGGAGCCATTGAAGGACTTGTCTGTAGCCCTTTTTTTGTTATCTTCAAAAATTAGAAAATTTGAGAACAGTTTTTTTTTTTTTTTTTGAGACAGTGTCATCATGCTGATCTCGGTAGAGTGCTGTGGCATCACAGCTCACAGCACAGCAACCTCCCACTCTTGGACTTAGTCGCCCACTACAGGCACCCACCACCACGGTCATCTATTTTTTGTTGCAGTTTGGCTGGGGCCAGGTTCGAACCCTCCACCCCCACTAATCCATAGGCACCACCCCGAGAACAATTTCTTTAACCATTTATTTAATGCTGTACTTCAATGTAAATATAGAGATGTAATCAAGAAGAAAGCTATCCACTGAAATAGAGATCTTTAAAGCCAGTTGATTTTAAAAGAATACAAAACATGAGATGTTAGGTGATTATTGGTGAGGTGACAGTTTTTAAGTCCAGGCACAGTGGTTTATGGCTGTAATCCCAGCACTTTGGGAGGCTGAGGTGGGTCCAGATCACTTAAGTCCTGAGTTTGAGAATATCCTGGGCTGGTATTCTAGTGAAATCCTGTCTCTACAAAAAATAAGAAAGATTAGCTAGGTGTGGTTGTGTGTGCCTTTATTCCCAGCTGCTTAGGAAGATTGCTTGAGCCCAGGAATTTAAGGCTGCTGTGAGCTGTGACCACACAATTGCATTCTAGCCTGGGTGACAGCAAAGATCCCATTTCTACAAAAATAATTTTTTAAAAAATTTTAATTGTAATACAGATTTTTCAGTTATAGAAATTAAATGAACATAAATTGGTTTTTATTGTGGAGAAGATCATTAATGCAGATTTCACACAATTAAACTTTTAAGATTGTTTCTACCAAGTTAAGTTCCATACCAAATTAAGTTATATTTAGCAATATTACTTTTGGGTTTATAAGCCTTGGGCCATGTCCTAGAAAATATGAGTATCAGTTAAGCAGTTAGACCATACTCTGAGCATTTCCCTTTGGCATAAGTCACTGTGTCTTTTGGGGACACAATGGTCACTGCTAGAGCATAGTCTTGAGTAGTGATCATAAAATTTCTTCTCATAGACACTTTGAACACATCATCTGTCAGTAGTCATATTGTCCCTTCTTTACCAGGGCTCTTGCTCCTTTGATCTACCATGTTTTTTAAATAACAGGTGAAAGTTAAGAGCCGTGTCCAAGGTGGTATTTTAAGTTTTGGTCGTGAAATCTTTTAATACTTTTGCTTCCTGATGGTAGCTACTGGCACACCTTCTCTCAATGATGGGTCTTTTGTTTCCTGTTCTCAAAAACCCTGAGCTTTTCTCTGAAGTCTTCTGAGCTTTGTCTCTGAAGTCTTAATTCCTGGGATTGGTTAAAAAAAAAAATTTCCTGGGATTAGTAAAAATGACAAGAGAAAATAGTGCAACTTATTTTTGTTGAAAAGGCACAAAATAGTTGTTAAAATCTCCTTCGTGGGCTCGGTGCCTGTGGCTCAAGTGGCTAAGGCGCCAGCCACATACACCTAAGGTGGCCGGTTCAAATCCAGCCTGGGCCTGCCAAACAACAATGACAGCTGCGACCAAAAAATAGCCAGGCATTGTGGCGGGTGCCTGTAGTCCCAGCTCCTTGGGAGGCTGAGGCAGGAGACTCGCTTGAGCCCAGGAGTTGGAGGTTGCTGTGAGCTGTGATGCCATAGCACTCTACCCAGAGGGGCAGCTTGAGGCTCTGTCTCAAAAAAAAAACTCCTTCATGAAGTTTAGGAAGGTTAAAAAACAAAATGATCTTTTCATATGCCTTATATAGAGGTAGTATGTCAATATTACTAAATTTACTTGGCTTAAGGAGATTTCTACTTTCCTAAATTAAATTGATTATGCAATGATGGTTTCATTTGTACTGTAGTCCACATTTATACTTTTGAAATTGTTACTTACTGTGTACTATACCTTTGGAAGTTATTTTAGAAACTAATATTTATGTAGGTATAAATGGTAAGCTGAGAACATAGCATTTTATAGTGCCCTTTCACAGTATTTGTCCCAAATTTTCTTTAATGATATTACTCAGATGGTGCAGCACTTATTTACACTTCAGTAAAAGAAAACAAAAATATAGACTTAGTATATAAATACATTGTTCAGAAACTATATGGATTTCCCTATAAGATTCCTGCTATTGTTGTGGAAAAGGATGCAGTATTTATGTAAGTATATTCTTAAATTTTTTTTTATTAAATCATAGCTATGTACATTAATGCAATCATGGGGTACAATGTGCTGGTTTTATATACAATTTGAAATATTTTCATCAAACTGGTTAACATAGCCTTCATGGCATTTTCTTAGTTATTGTGTTAAGACATTTATAGTCTACATTTAGTAAGTTTCACACGTACCCTTGTAAGATGCACCGTAGGTGTGGTCCCACCAATTACCCTTCCTCCATCCCTCCTCCCCCCTCCCTTCCTCTCCCTTTCCTCTTTCCCTATATTCTTGGGCTATAATTGGGTTATAGCTTTCCTATAAAAGCTATAAATTAGTTTCATAGTAGGGTTGAGAACATTGGATACTTTTTCTTCCATTCTTGAGATACTTTGCTAAGAAGAATATGTTCCAGCTCCCTTGCATGCTTTGGGGGGAGAAAGGATTCCTGGATAGGAAAGAGGGGTGGGCCTCTGGAACCTTTACCTAGTGTGATTAGGGCAGTGCTGAAGCTGAAAATCGGTGGTCTCCTGAGTCACTCATTCAGGACTTCAGTCAACCCCAGAGCATAATTTTTCTGTTTTGAGATTATTGCTGGATGCTATCCTGTTCCTCAGGGCTCCTAGGTAAACATATACTCCTGGAAACTCAATACATGCCTAGAAGCTCAAGGTGGAGAAAGAAGACAGGGACACAGGAGCCGGCCTGGCCTTCTTACTGGCAACTGTTCTTGGCAATGACTCGTTTGTCTACCATGTTTCACCTCAGTAATGACTCATCCTTCCTGCTCTCACCCAGGTTTTCATACAGAATCTGAAGGCTGGTGGGGAGTGGAGAGAGATGGCCAAGAAGTGACGGCAGGCTGGGGCGCTGAATTTGAACTTGAGAGGCAGGTCACAAAGCCGCTATGCGTCTGGGCTTGATGAGCCTCTTGTAAAGAATGGGCAGCACATAAGATGGGAAGATGAGAGCACAGTCATCATCCCCACCCCAACCCTCTCCCAGAAATTGCCAGCAAAAAAGACACACAATGTCTTAGGACATAGAGCGCAAGAGAGAAATTCCCTAAGGGGGGGTCTGAGCAGCAAGGTGAAAACAAATGTCTTTCGAAAGATACCTTACAAATCCATTGATGTCTCCTTCTCCATCTTTTAGTTTATAGTTGCATTTTTTTTCTTTTACTATTTTTATCAGTTTTAAATGTTTAAACTTTGAAAACATTTTATAGTTTGATTCTGCTTTAGAATAAAATCGCATGCTTTTATAATTATAATACTCTTTCAGTTGATATATTATCCCCTGAGCTTTTAAAATGTAAAGTACTTTTCTATTGTCTTATTTTGTTTCTTTCACTTGCCTTTCTAACTTCTATTTTCTGTCAGTATTGTTTGAATCACCTTTATTGTTTACGCGTTTATTCCCTTTTCATTTCAACACTTTTCTTTGAAAATTATTTCTGTTGTGATTTGATTGAAGTCAAGAAGGAGACAGTCATGGGAGCAAAAAGAAAGTCCCCCAAACCAGGGAGCCCTTGAGAACAGCAGCCCTTCTGTGGTTCCTTAATAGTTCCCTAATCCCTTTTCATATTGAGTCTGCTAAAACTTTAACTTGAGCGACTTGGGAGACCACCAAGGTTCAGATTTCCTCCCAGGAGAATGCTAATATTACCTGCGCTAACAGCACACTTGAACTCCTGGAATAGAATTGTTTTCTCAGTTCCCTAGTGAAGGGAAACATTATGTAAAATCCACAGTCTCTTCCATATAGGATTGTAGACTTTGGGCAAATCTCCAGGCCAGAGCTGGACAAAGTTACACAAAACAGAGGGAAGTGAGTATAAGATTCCTTTCAGGCAAAGCCCAGCAGCAAAACATGCCCCTTTTGACTTCAACAAAGACTTGGGTTGTCTTCACAGTTTCCCTAAGATACCCAGAAAGGTGACCCTGTAGAGGCTTCTTGATAGGTATGTAACAAAGAGTTATTAAGAGTCAGGAAGAGCTAATAGGAATTTCCGTTTGGGGGTTCTGCACTTACTGGAGATCCATGCCCCATGTGCCCTTGACTTCTTGGATGAGATGTGAGATGCTGGAGAAAAATGGCCCTAGGTTCTGAGGCCTTGAGAATAGCAGCAACTGGTCACTCATGCCACTCTTGAAAATCCAAGCAATTTTCATAGGCATGACTGCTATGAACGCTGTTGTACCACAGGTTGTGTTTTAAGGAATATCTTGATTTGTCTTCATGTCAGTATCATTAATCAATAAGTATCATTATTACTTACTAATTTTAATGACGTTCATTCACATCTAAATTTCCTCTTATTTGAAAGAGAAAATGATTCTTTTAGTGGTTCACACACAGTCCCCTCCCACCCTGAATTCCTGAGTCAGGATACCAGCTAGTGAAAGTTCTTTTCTTTAGTGAAGCCCCAGATCCCCAGGTTTTCCCTTATCAATATCTAGATTTATTCTCTCCAGAAGGAACATAAAAAGCGTCTGGAGTTATTAAAGCATTAACTTTAACAACAAAAAATTAGAAATAAGCTAAAATTCGAGACTGATTATATAAACTATGTACTCTCAACATTATAGATAGGTACTATTTTCTACATACTAGAGCTGAAGAGGCTGAGATTTAGAGAAGGGACTTGCCAAAGTCATCTGGATCTGAACCTATGTTCTTAGCAAGTACATTGCCTATTCCATAACTTTTTAATATTGATAGCTGTCTCATTCACCACTACATCCAGATCTCCTCCATTCTGAGGCTACTGCCTGAAATCGTGAGTTGGAATCCCACCCACCAAGCAGTGACCAGAGAGCCACCATTGAGAAGTTCCTTTCAGGCAGCCAGAGAGTGAATGTTGGAAGGTGGCTGCAGGCAAACTTAGGTTTCCTTCCACCTGCTTGCCTGCAAAAACAGCCGAAATGAGCAGGAGAAAGATGGCCTCCTCTTCACTCTGCCTCGTGAACTTCCCTGAGTCCATCTGATAGCCAGGACCTAATTTGCATCTGGAATCCTCATAACTAGAAATGTATTTTTAGTGTTTTCCCTTCTCCCTTCTCTAGACAGGAAGGGGAGAATGGAGATGAATGAGTAACCCACTCAACTCACCGTGCCTGGTGTACATTGAAGTTGAACATCCTCCAAATGTTGGTTAGGACCTTCCAAATATTGGTCAGGCCCATGAATTTGGTTTTTCCTCTGGCGAATTGAATAGTCACATTCTTTGCTAAATCATCTTTTTGGCTGATTGCCTTTTCCGTAAGATTTTTAGACATTCGCTTATCAATTTATTCTGTATACTGATCTTTGTTAGTTGTATGCACTGCAGACATCTTCCTTTAGTCTATGGGATTTTTTAGTTTTTTGTGTGTGTGTGTGAAAAACTAACTTTCATTGTAATGTTGTGAAACTGAACAATACTTTTCTTTTTGATTTGTGCTTTTTGTGTATTCTCTACCCTGAGGTCATAAACTAAGTCTGTACTTTTTTTTTTCTTAATTTTTTAAAGTTTTCCTCTTCACATTTAGGTAGTTACCCATCTGGAATGTACTTTTGAAAATTGGAAGAGAAAAAAATCATTTTAGTTTTCCACGATGAAAGAACAACTGACGTCGCACAATTTCTCCACGTATCAAGTTTCCAGGTCTTCCCTCACTGAGGCACAGTGCCCTTCCATCATGAACTTGATTCCTTTTCATACTTGGGGCTCTCCCACAGCCTTTTAATTTAGTCCAATTATCTTCTTTTCCCATCATTTTGCAATACCACATCGTTTTAATAAGCATAGTTTTATAAAGTATTTTGATGAGTCTTAAGGTTAGTGCCAACCTCTCATTCTTTTTCCTTTAAACTAGTGGCTCTTCTTTGAGCCTTTACTATCCCATAAGACTTTTATAGTCAGTACATTTCCATTCAAAAAAGATGGGGTTTGGAGTTATATCTACTGTCCAGATGAATTTCAAAACAATGCACATCGCAAAATACTGATTATTCATATCCTCACGCACGAGCCACTTCATTTAGGTGGTTCTTCTTTTATGTCTTTCAATAAAATTTCTTAATTTCTCCATGAAGATCTTATATTCAGAAGAGGCAAAAAAATGTATACACATTTAAAAGAAGATAAAAACTGTGTTAAAATTGTAATACTCAATATAAACCAATAATAAAAGATAAATACAAGTTGCATTTGCGCTGCTCTTATAATTGCTGAAGTAAAATGTAACTTGAGTATTGCCGTTTTAATAGTTTTTTCCTTTCTTAAAATGTGTATGTACTTTTTAACGCCCTCTCTATATTTCACTAAACTTATTCCTAGGTGCATAATCGCTTTGACATAATTTTGGATTTAAATGTCTTAAATTGCTAGTTTTCATCTTTTTTTTTTTCTTGGTGGCATGTAGGAAGACCATTAATCTTATAACTGTGCCATACTCTGCAGTCATTCTTAGAGATTCACTTGGACTTTTAAATCAGAGCATCTAAGAATACTGACAATTTAATTTCTCCTGTTCCAATCCTTACACCTCTTATTTCTTGTCTAGTGTGCTAAGAAGTTCAGCACAAGGTTGAATAGCAAATGCTCTCTGAGTGAGGGACAGGCTGGATTAAGGGCCAGCTGGTTCTCACCAGGGGTGCTAATCTGTAAGGGGCACTAAAACTTCAGTGGAATAAATCAAATATATGGTGCCAAAAACTCAGGTTCCACAAGCAATTCCTTATATTTTTGGCAAAATGAATATTGGTCCTGCTCCCACCAAAGTGGCAATGCCCTGAATGAAAAATTTATTTAAAAAAAACAACCCTGAAACAAAAATCACTCCTTGCCAATAAGTTCTAAAGCTAGCTAGAGGACAGTTACCTGAACTTGGCAGTCACTGGCAGTGCAAGTTCTGAAACAAAATAATGATAGTGCTGATTGTTCAGTGCTGTTTACTGAGAACAAGTAATTTTCCTTATTATCTAAATTTTAACCAATTTACTATGCTACTTCTCAAAACATACCTGGCTTAGAAAAGCAAATTGAAGGTGAAATGTAAACCTCAAGAATTTGAAAACATTTTGCTTTACTGGAAGTAAATTAGTAAACAAATCTATGCATGAATTCAATAGTCATTTATTTCTTTATTTTGAGACAGAATCTTACTCAGTCATTCTGTCTAGAATGCCTTGGTGTTACTATAGCAAACTCTAATTCCTGGGCTCAAGTAATCCTCCTGCCTCAGCCTCTAAGTAGCTGAGACTACAGGCAGCTGCCACCAAGCCCGGTTAATTGTTTTGCATTTTTAGTAGAGATGGGGTCTTGCTCTTGGTCACACTGGTCATGAACTTCTGGCCTTAAGCAAACTACCCACCTCAGCCTCCCAGAGTGCTAGGATTATTGGCATGAGCCACTGTGCCTGGCCAAATTCAACATTTATTAATAGAAAATTGGTGTCTATCTTCACTGAATAACTATGAATGAGTATTGCTTAAAGATTATTTTGAAAGGGCAATAATTTATCACTTTGCTTAATTTGGTTCCTGAATGGGGATCTAATACTGACTCCATGAAATTAGTATCTGAGCACGATATCTCTTTAAGAATGTTTTGATTACCTGAACTCACTATTTTCCAGATAGTAAAAACTGTCAGAAAAACACATACACACAAACTCAAATACATTATATAGACTTAGAGCAGAGGTCCTGGACATTTGTCCATCTACCTTTTGGGAAGAGAAAGCAATTTGATATATTTTGACACATCTTTGATTTTCCTTCCGCCTTTAATTCACAGCCAAACATTTATATTATTTTTGGTCTGTTTTTGAACATTTTTTTGGATCCATGACAATATCTCATAATTTAGTCCTGCCACTCACTCATATTTCATTTTTGCTTAAAGTTTTTCTTTTTCCTTTTTTTCTAGCTCCATGTCACACTGTACTTTCTTTTGGTATTTGTTAATTTTTTTCTTTTTCCTGTCACTCACTCCGTGGCAGCTCAGAGGCACTGCACGAGAGTGAAGAAAGATACTACCCAAGACTGTGTGTGGGGGGGGAGACAGAGTTTTGAAGAATAAAGAGACTTCCCTAAGAATAAACAAAGCTTGTGCAGATCAGCTACCAAGTAGGTCTGACATATACATAATAGGTCAGATATTTACAGTCTGTGTCTATGTAGGTCGCCAAGTACGAAGTATTCTTTTTCAATTATGGGCACAAAGACTATTTAAAACAGTGTGTTTATTAAAGATAAAAGTAAAGTAATAACAATTAGAATAAATATGAATATGATGAAAAGTAAACAAATAGCGGACAAAATCCCCAGTTGAGCATAATTTATACACAGAACCATTTTATTCCTCAGAGAGCAAATATTTATCATCTGACTCCACTCCAAAGTTTATTTGAATACCTGACACAGGCCCCTCCATCCCATGATGTTTAGAGATACATATTTGTTCAGAGGACCTTACTGGAACACTCCCAGCTGTTTTCAAATATCTATGCCAAAAGTAATCACTTCCCAAACTCTGCTGCATTTCTCCACTGGTATCATCTCAAGGGTGGAAACAGAAGCTGAAGCAGAAGTGTACCCACTGTACTTTTTCACAGGAGCTTTTTCCTAGTAGAAAGATGCAGACATCAAAGAAAGCCAGGGCAGAGCCATCACAGTGCGCTGAGAGAAAGAGAATACAGTGGGATCCGGGAGAGGGAGTGGGCAGCACCATGGGGAGGACACGCAGAAGAGTTTCCAGAGGAGGGATCACTCATCACAGGAAGTCCAGGAGTCCTGTGAGATTCCTGAAATCCATGAGGGACAGTATAGCAATTCTGCAAATCAGGCTATAGGGATAGAGGTCTGAACAACAGGAAATGATCCTGGAAGGGTAGGGTGGCAGGGCTCACCTAGGACCCGCAGGACTAAGGAATGTAGCATTTTTCCGACATGAAACTGGAAGCCTTGGGATGCTGGTGAAGGAGGGAGCCTGGTATTGACTGTCACTGATGAGCTGGGAAATAGGATGTATTTGCATTTCTTAATTCTAAAAATTTTAATAAAATATGAGATGGGAAAAAAATGTTATCTGAGGGCGGTGCCTGTGGCTCAGTGACAAGGGCATCGGCCCCATATACCGAGGGTGGCAGGTTCGAACGCAGCCCCAGCCAAACTGCAACAAAAAATAGTCAGGCATTGTGGTGGATGCCTGTGGTCCCAGCTACTCAGGATGCTGAGGCAAGAGAATCGCCTAAGCCCAAGAACTGGAGGTTGTCTGAGCTGTGACACCATGGCACTCTATGGAGGGTGACAAAGTGAGTGAGACTCTGTCTCTGAAAAAAAAAATTATTTGAAAGTTGGTGGCAAATTTATACACATCTATTTTTATGAAAAGAGAATAAAATGAAGTGCATTGCAACTACAGTGTGTGGAAAGTGATTCCATCTAAGTACAAGGAGAATTTTTAAGGAGTAGAGGCTATCAGCCATCACTGGGGTTATAGCCATATTTTCTGACAAGTATCCATTGAGTCTTATCTGTCTGACTACTTGAGGTGTTGTTCTGAGCAGATGTAAGCAGTTCAACAAGACAGAGAATCTAATTTCTTTTTGATTCATGTTCAAACCTGGAAATGCCTCCTAATAACCAGATACGTTTCCTCAATAGAAGGAATAGAAATAATTTGTCTAATAGATTCTTAAATGATAATAATTCCATAACATATACTATAGGAAATATTTTACATGAACTATAGAGAAATCAGTTGTTTAAAGTTAGCTTTAAAAAACTCTCTGTCAATTAAATTATTATGTATATGAGAGAACCATGTGTCTATGCATGCATGGTGCTCGAAGGAAAACAAGCAGACTTCTGAAAAGTCAAACTGACAGTATTGATAAGTTGAACTAATTTACTTAAATCAATGTTTCTGAACTATTAAAGACATTTTCCCTTTCAATGAAATGGAGACTTCTGTACATGTACCTCACGATAACCTGTTTCTGAATCTCAAACTCAAACATACGCTAGAGGGTTTTTACACAATCTCTGCATACTTTTCAGGGAAACTTAGTGAGGACAGGAAAGAAAAACATTAAGTTGGAATGTGAGGAATACATCCCAAGTAACTAGGCATGAAGATTTCTCTGAAATTCTGATATGCTCCAGAACCATGCAGTCCATAGTTAACTTTTTAAAAAATTCAGATTAATATAAGGGCACACATGATTAGATTACATGGTTTGCACTTGTTAGGTACAATCCAAGTAGTAGTTGAGCCCTTCACCCAAGAGGTGTGCCATATCCTAGAAGGTGAGAATTACCAAAGGCTCCTCCCCTTCCCCTTTCTCCCATTCTTGAATTCAATGGTGTTTTTCTCTTATGTGGGCATGTAGTCATTCACCTACTAGTCCTGTGTTAGTATTGTTTACATTGGGAGCTTGCGTTTCCATGCTTGTGTTACTTTATTTAGGAGGATGTTCTCCAAATCCTTTTGGGCAAATATACAAGATGTAATGTTTCCATCTTTCTTTATGACTGAATAGTATTCCATGGTATAAATATACCAAGTTTATTAATCCATTCATGGGTTGATGGATTGTAAATTGAGCTGCAACAAACATTGTGGTGCAAATGTCATAATGGTAAAATTGTATTTTTGCTTCTGGATAGACAACCAGTTATGGGCTTGTGGGATCAAATTAAAGGTCTACTTTTAGGTCTTTGAGGATTCTCCATACTTCTTTTTGAAAAGGCTGTGTTAGTTTTCAGTATCACCAACAGTGTATAAGTGTCCCCTTCTCTTCACATCCTCATCAGCATCTGTAGCTTTGGGACTTTGTGATGTGGGCTATTCTCATTGGGGTTAAGTGATAGCTTAAGGTGGTTTTGATTAGCATTTCTCTGAAACTCACCTGTCCCCAGTCTTACAGGTTTCCCTTTTGTGATTGTTAGATGCTCTTCCAAACACATACCTTAACGACTTTGCTAACCTTCATTTGAAACTAAACTTGTACTCTCCAGGCAAGTCAATTAAAGCCCAGCTAAAATTTTCTTAGAAAGATCTTCAGCATTTCCTCTTAGAGCAAAACATTCCTATGAAAACATTATTCAACTGACATTTCAGATGCATCCATTGCTCTTGAAAAGTGTTTTTTGAAAAACAAACAAACAAACCCAATAATCCATAAATGAATGTGAACTACTAGCTTCTCCATTATTCTAAAATTCAAATTACTTAATATCCAGTAACCTTCTTACATGCAATTACACACTTGCAAACAGTCATCAATGAAAAAGAAGAATAATTATGTTTGAAGTTTGGTCACTGAAATTACTAGTGATTTGGTTGACTCCATTTCCCCCACTCCCCAGCATCAACTGCCAAATGCCTCACTCATAGAGTGGTTGCCAAACCATAAAAATCCCAATAAAGAATGTTAGTAGAATTATTACTTATTACTACTCCTATTACTCCCGTCCTTCTCTCTTCTACTTTTCTTTCCTCTCCTCCTCAAATAGGCACATTGTCTGCAAATGGGCTAATCATCCTGCCTGGCTTTATAACACCATTAAGACACTTTTAGAGCCAACTGAAATAGCACAGCCCACAGAAAAGTGAGCTATTAACAATACACATGCAATAGCAACTGTGATTATGATAAATACAATAAAAATGTACTCATTAGATGGTATTGAGTTCTTACATTGAGTTTTTTCAAGTTTTCAAAATGATTCACTTTGATGAATTAGCCAAGTGAAGAGAGTCAACTGAGCCCTCATTTTGACCTTCTGACTAACTGTTAGGTCATATTTCTTTCCTCATGTACAAATGCCTATCAAATTAATGTTTCTAGCTAGAAACTTTGTATTTTCTCTAGATAGTTAAAATAACCTCTATGCTTTTGATATTTTAACAACTATACTGAGATATAATTCACATATTATACAATTCATCCACTTAAAGATATACTCAACTGTGTGTGTGTGTTTAGTAAATTCATGGTGTTATGCAATCATTACCACAATCTAATTTTGCAACCCTTTCTTCTTCTCAGAAAGAAATCCATTAGTGATCACTCCTTCTCCCCTGAGTCCCTATCCCGAGGAAAAACATTGATCTACTTTCTGTCTCTGTGTAGATTTGTCTATTCTGGTCATACTATGTTAAATGGAATTATGTAATCATACGATCTTTTTGGTAACTGGCTTCTTTTAAGATTCATCCATGTTGCAGCATTTATCAGACCATTCTTTATTTTTATGGCTGAATATTCCATTGCACAGACACAGCATACATTCACATACAAGTTTTTGCATGGACACACAATTTCACTTCTCTTGGGCAGACATGGAGAAATGGAATTCTTAGATGATATTGAGTAAGACATTCAAAGGTGGGTCACGTGGTAACTCCATGCTTATTTGAAGGAACTGCCAAACTCTTTTCCACAATGGCAGCACCATTTTACATTCCTACCAGTAAGGTATGAGGCTTCCAGTTTCTTGCGAACACTTGTATGGTTTGTATTTTTGATGATAGCTGCTCTAGTCATTGTTGAGTAGACTCTCACTGTGGTTTTGATTTGTATTTTCCTAATGACTAATGTTGAGCATCCTTTTATGTGCTTCTTGGAGTAGAATGGTGATTAGTAGATACTGGACTAGGGGTAGGATTGGGGAAATGTTTGTCAAAGGTTATAAACTTTCCATTAGGAAGAATAAGTTCAAGAGTTCTATTGTACAATGTGGTGACTATAGATAATAACAGCATAGTATATAAATTGCTAGGAGAGTAGATTTTAAGTGTTCTCACCACAAAATAATAAGTATGTGAGATTATGAGTATGTTAGTTTTATTTTTCCATTTCACATTGTATATGTCTATATATATGTCAAAACATCACCTTGTACACCATAAATACATATGATTTGTATTCATCAATTAAAGAAAAATTTTAAACTTCTCATTTTATGTATTCAATTAGTTAAAAATATGTATTTAGCATCTACTATATACCATGCACTGTGTTACCTTGGGACTGGGAAATAAAAGGCATGGTTTTTAATCATGGTGAGGTGGTTCTTTTTTATTATAGATCTTAAAAAAATATTTTATTATGGATGTTGAATTCTGCAAAATGCTATTTATGCACTCATTGAGATAACAGTATCATTTTGATTCTTTAGTCTTTTTATAAAGCAGATTACTTTGGTTTGCTTTTCAATACTGAACTGACCATGAATTTTCTGGTTATAGTCATTTGGTCACGCATGTATATATAACATTTTGCAATTTTTTTTTCCTGGTTTGGTATCAAGGTAGTGCTGTTTTCTTAAAATGATATAGGACATGTTTCCACCTCTTAGTTTCTGCAAGGTATAGTGTATATGCGGTATGATTTCCTCTTTAAATGGTGCTAACATTTGCCAGAACAACCATCAGGCCAGGGGTTTTACTTTTTGGAAGTTGCTTGACCAAGAACTGAAGTTTTAATGTCATGGGGCTACTTAGCCTATGGACTTCTTTTTCACTAGGTTTTTGTAGTTTATATATTTAAGAAATTTTGTCTATGTTGCCTAATTTATGGACATGCAGTCATACACAGTGTCCTTCTATCATCCTTCCATCTGTTGGTTCTACAGCAGCATTCTCTAGCTATCTTATTTTATTATTTATTTATTTGCAGTCAGAGTCTCATTATGTCACCATCAGTAGAGTGCCTGGTGTTACAGCTCACAGCAACTCCAACTCTTGGCCTTAAGCGATTTTCTTGCCTCAGCCTCCCAAGTAACTGGGACTACAGGCACCCACCACAATGTCTAGCTATTTTTTGTTGCAGTTGTCATTGCTGGCCTGGGCTGGGTTCGAACCCGCCAACTTCAGTGCATATGGCTATGGGCACTAAGCCAGCTTTCTCTCTTTTATTCCTCATCCTAGTAATGTATGTCTTCTCTTTTTTTTCCTACTTAAGTGGCCAGTGGTTTATTAAGTTTATTATTTTTAGCTGATGAACTAGCTCTCGGGGTCATTGATTTTTATTGTTCTATTTTCAATTTTATTGATTTCTGCTCTTAGTGGTTTAATTTACTTCTTTTTGGCTGTTCTGAGTTTAATTTGCTTTTCATTGTATAATTTTCTAAGCTTAGATGACTGTTTTAACTGTTATTCTTCTTTTTAAATATACTATAAAGATTCAAGGTCTTAGTTAAGGTTTTGCTTTTCTCTAAGCATTGCTTTGGCTGTATTTTGCAAATTTTGATAGGCCTTGTTTTCATCTTCTTTCACTTGATAATTTTTTCAGTTTTACTTCAGAGGTTCTCTTTGACTCATGGGTTATTTAGAATGTGTTATTTAATTTCCTAGCCTTTTGCAGTTTCCAACTATCTTTCTCATTGGTTTCTGTCGATAAGATAGAGTATCCCTTAGTGATATCTGCCTCTTAATTCAATTTCTGTTATTATCAGAGAGTAGACTTTGTTTAAATTTGTTGCATGACCCAGAGTCTGTTCACTTCTTATTTATTTATTTATTTATTTAGAGACAGAGTCTCACTTTATCACCCTTGGTAGAGTGCCATGGCAGTGTCACACAGCTCACAGTAACCTCCAACTCCTGGGCTTAGGTGATTCTCTTGCCTCAGCCTCCCGAGTAGCTGGGACTATAGGCACCCGCCACAATGCCAGGCTGTAATATTCAGCTGTTGATGGGTAGTGGGTTCTACAAACGTTGAACAGTTAATTCTGGTTGGTGGTGCTTTTCAGGTCTTCTATCCATTCCTTGTTTTCTTCCTCTATCTGTGGCTGAGGGAGAAATGTTAAAGATTCCAAACATAATTGTGGCTTTGTCTATTTTTTCAAACTTTTATCCATTTTTGATTCATGTATTTTGAGACTATGTTTGTATAGGATTATATATTTGGATTGTTATATGTTTTTGGAGAATTGACTTTATTATTATAAAATGATCCACTATTTCCTGGTAATATTTCTTGTTCTGAAGTCCACTTTGTCTGGACTCTGTAGCTACCATATATTGACATGTATAATGTGCTCCCATGTATAAGGTGCCCCCATGATTTTGGCCCAAACTTTCAGGAAAAAAATCTTTTACTTTAATTTTTTATTTCAAATTTTTGTATATATCTAGGCACTTGTTTTATGCATTGTACAGGAATGTTAGCATTTATTTTTTAACATAGAGCAACACTTTTAACATGTAAGCATAAATAAAAGAAAACTATTACCCGTGTTCAGTATTCATTCTTATTTTTCCCTCAAAAATTTGGGCAAAAATATTATTAAACATTATATATGGCAAATTATGGTATATAGAGTTTGCATGGTGTACCTTTTTCATTCTTTATTTCGTTTTTCCTCCTTTTCTAAGCCATTCATTTATTTATTTTAAATTTTAGGTTAATGTGAGTTTACAAACAACTAAGTCACAATATTTGAATTCGTTAGGAGAGTCCTTCTCATAGTTGTGTCCTGCACCCAAAAGGTGTGCCATACACCCCTACATTGTGCCAATTACATGGAAGCACCTCAAACTTCCCCTGCTCTACTCTCCCCACTCCCTTGTTCCTCCTCCTCCCAGCTTGAATTGAAATCAGTGCTTTTGTCTGTAGGCATGAATTAGATAGTCTACTGGCTTCATATTAATATTGAGTACATTGGATATTTGCTTTTCTATTCTTGTGATACTTTACTAAGAAGGATGGGTTTCAACTCCATCCAGGTTAAAACAAAAGATGTAAAGTCACCATCTTTCTTATGGCTGAATAGTATTCCGTGGTATACAGGTACCACAGTTTGTTAATCCATTCCTGAGTTAATGGGATTTAGGTTGTTTCCACATCTTGGTGATTGTAGATTGAGTTGTGATAAAAAAACTAGTGCAAATGTCTTTATGATAAAATGAATTTTTTTCTTCTGGGTAGATGCCTAGTAGTGGGATTGCAGGGTCAAATGGAAGATCTAATTTGAATTATTTGAGGATTCTCCATACTTCTTTCCAAAGAGGCTGTATTAGTTTGCTGTCCCACCAACAGTGTAAAAGTGTTCCCCTCTCTCCACATCCATGGCAGCATCTGCAACTTTGGGACTTTGTGATGGGGGCTATTCTCTTTGGGGTCAGGTGATATATCAGGGTAGGTTTGATTTGCATTGTTCTAATGATTAAGGATGGTGATCCTTTTTTCATATGTTTGTTAGCCATTCACCTATCCTTCTTGGAGAAGGTTCTGTTTGTGTCTCTTGCCTAGTGATAGATGGGATTGTTTACTCTTTTTGGTTGTTGATTAATTAGAATTCTCCATAGGTCCTAGTTATCAAGGATCAGATTTGTAAAAATGCAAATTTCTCTTCCCATTCTGAAGGTGGTCTACTTGTTTTCATAGCTGTGTCTTTAGCTTTTCAGCTCACTAAGTCCTATTTGTTAATTTTTGTTGCAATTGCCACAGAAGTCTTTTTCCTAAAGTCTTTTCCCCAGGCTGACATCCTCAAGAGTTTTTCCCATACTTTCTTCTAGGATTTTTATCCTTTCATACCTTAGATTTAAAACTTTCATTCACGTTGAATCACATGCAGGTGGTGAAAGATGCAGGTCCAGTTTCAGTCTTTTACATGTGGTTATCCAGTTCTCCCAGCACCGTTTATGAATAAGAATTCTTTCCATCAGTGTATGCTTTTGTTTGGTTTATCAGATGGCTATGAGAGACTGGTTTCATCTGTTTTTCTATTTGGTTCTAACTGTCTATGTCTCTATTTTTGTGCCCAAAACATGCATTTTTTCTAATATGTCTTTAAAGTAGGTTCTTTATAAATAAAAGTTTATACTTTCTTCACTAAATCTGACAATTACTTAGTGTGTGTACATTGTTTATATTTGTTCTCATATTAATATGATTTAATTAAAATCTGCCATCTTTAAGCTGTTTTCTATTTGTTCTGCCTGTTCTTTTCTTTGTTTCATATTTTTGCCTTCTTTTAGATTACTTGGATATTTTCTGTGATTTCATTTTTCTCCACTATTGCTACCTGACAACAGACCTTTTACGGCAGTTTCTGTAGGGTTTGTAATACCCGTCTTTAATTCATCAGCATTTACCTTAAAATAAGTTATACTGATTCATAAGCAGGTTAAGGACCTTACATCCTTACATTACCAATTTCTTCCTTCCATTCTTCATGTTGTTTTTGTCATATACTTTACCTCTATATGTATGAGAAATCATATATGATTTCTTTTCTGGATATATTTATCTTCCTTCATTCTTTAAGAGGCTTTTGTTTCTACTCCTTATCTTAAATATTGTTATTTATGTGAAATTTTAAGCCTTTTTCATTTTCTGAAGGCAAAAAATGGAAACCTAATAAACACATGTATATGTAAAAATTAAAAAACAAAGAACATCAAAAAAAAAAAAGAAATACATAATGCATTGCCATCACTTTTTGCTTTAGATAGTCTATTACATTTTAGGTAGAACAACTAAAATTTTAAAATTCTGTGTTTTAGGTGCTGTACTTATTCCATTTCCAGCATTCCTATTTCTTTGTGCATATCAAAGTTTTCCTGTTATTAAATACGTCTTGTCAGAAGAACTTCCTTCACTATTTGGCAAAGAAGTCTTTCCATTTTTATTTTTCAGTAAAAGTCTTAATTTTCTATTAGACCATTTAAAACATTAGCTATAAGTATTTTGGATTCCCTGTGTTGATATTCCCAACATCTTTCATATCTGATTCAAATCAGAGATGGTTTGTCTGTTGCCATTGTGTTGCCTTCTTCGATTTTCTGCATGCCTCACACTTTTCACTTGAAGCTTGCACATCACACGTGGCTCATTCTGAGTGTTTGGAGACAGACTGAGTTATGATTCACTATTTCACTTCCACGAAACAGAGTTGACAGCGTCCTTTCTGATGCACCCGTGCAAGTTTCAACTTGCTCTCTTATTGGTGTTGCCGGGAGGGCTCATTTGTTTCCATCTGTGTGGATTTTAGGTTTCTTGATTTCTGTGTATCTCAAAACCTTCATAATGACCCATGTATTTGGGATAACAGAGGCTGAGCTTTTACAGATGGAACTAAGCAGGGTGTTCCTTGTTCTAGGTCTTTAGAACCTAGAGATTCTGAGTCTGTTTTTTTGTTTTGTTTGTTTTGTTTTGGGGGGGAGTTTTTTCCCCCAGAGTTGGGCAGGATTTGGATTTGTTGGCCGTATGGTTATTATCAGCACACCACAGACTTCAAATTCGTCTAGCTTCACTTTGTATTTAGGGTGGAAGCTGATTTGCAAAAGAGTTTTTCTCACTGTATCTCCACCTTAATTGTAGGTCTGTCCTTTGTTCCGTCACTCAGAGAGGGTCTCTCTTCTTGTTCTTGCCTCTCCTAAACCAGTGTATTGCTGTTACTGGTTACTCCAAAGCTGTCAATCTGGTGGTAAGAGGCAATACGATATTATTCTCTGCTTTATCACAGGACATCCTCCATCCCTGGGTATAAGATCTGTAGCCTTCTCAGTGGTCCTGTACTTTCTCGACTTTACTTCTTGGCACAGCATATGTTTGTGCCACTATCTCAAGGACAGCGGAATTTTTCTCTTACTCTTAACCAGCTGCACAGAGTTTGTTTTTTGAAGCTTATGAACAGTCAGCTTGTATTTTTAGAGCATAGTTTTACAAGTCAGAAATAGTGCATTTTAACTAGAAGTCCATCCTAATCACATATCTGGTCTTTTACATTCCTACCAAGAATAAAAATACAACCTAGCCAATTCATTGCTAGAATGAGTTATTACTCATTCCCTGCAGGGGTAGTCTGTCTCACAGTAGATTAACATTTTTGTGATGACCGGGAAGAAAGATCAGGTGTGTAAGGGGTGCTCCTGGTGCTCATGTCTTTCTCACTTCACAGTGCCTGCTGTTTTCCCCTCCCCACAGCACCAGAAGTGATGCTTTCTACGGACTGTTTTTGTGAGTATTTAGAGAGGTTGAATAGATGAGTCTGCCAGTAGGAATGAACTCCCAGTATAGCTCCCTTAGAAGTTCCATCTTCTTTTAGTCTAACTCAGCTTATTCCTATTTCTTAAAAAATTTAATTGAGTTACTCTTACTATTGCTGTGTGGCACTCAACCCAGGTAAGGTGGTGCTACCATCTCATCTCTTCGACGAGCGCTTGTCTTCCTTGGGTTTTAGGGTAGTTGCTTGTCCTGTGACTTTTGTTTAATAAGTGGTTCAAAACAATCATGTGAATTTGCAGATTATCTTGTGATTTCCTTCTAATTGAAACTTTTCTCTCAGTTTTTTTCCATCCTAAACAGAAAATCTATAATGTATGGAATAATTTTAATGTTGTAGTGTGGAGAATAAGTATAGCATGGATAGAATAGGAATGCAGAGAAACCAGGTGGTGTGTCTTCAGTAGCCCAGAGGTAAGCTAATGACTGTTTAGACTGAAGCACTGATAGAGAGATGGAAAAATTTTAGATGTACTCAAGAGATATGTGAGAAGAAAATTAACATGTTTGATTATAGGTCAGCTATGGTGGGGAGTGTCACTTAAATCACCAGGTGGTTTAAACAACAAACATTGATTACACCCAGGTCCAGGCTAGAAAGTCCAAGATCAACATGCTAGCAGATTTGAGTCTGGTGAGGGTCTGCTTTGTGGTTCACAGAAAGTTTCCTGCTGATTTCTTGCTACATCTTCACATGGCGGAGCTGAGAGAGATTAATATGAGCTTTGTCTTTTTATAAGGTCATTACGCCTGTCATTAGGAACCCTCTTCATGACCTAATTTAACCCCAATTACTTCCTCAAATCCCTACCTCCAAATACTACCACATTGAGGGCTGGGTACAGAGCTTCATGCCTGTAATCCCAGCCCTTAGGGAGGCAGAGGTAGAAGGATTACTTGAGGTCAGGAGCTTGAGATCAGCCTGGGCAACATAGTGAGACCTCACCTCTAAAAAAAATAAAAAAGAAGAAAAAGAAAGAAATGCCATCACATTTGGGATCAGAATTTCAAAATCAGTTTTAGGAGGACATGTAAACATTGTAGTTCATCACAAGGAGGATGATGGAGACAGTTGTCCAGAATTACTCCTAAGTTTCTGGTCTATAAGACAAGATAATGTAGAGAGAGGGAACACTGGAAGAAGATTGATTTTCAGGGGAGAAGGATGAGTTTGATTCTATACACATGGGATCTGGGGTGCCCTTGAGATATTCAGTTGTAAACCTCTAGCAGACTACAGTATGTAATAATTTGGAACAGTGTTTTTCAACCATTGTATCTCATGGCACACTTGAACCTATAGTTAAACATCCATAGCACAGAAAAAAAGAGTAAAAAATATATATACTTACTATGTTTTTAATTTCTTTTGAAAATACTTTAATTAATGATCTTTAAAAATGTTCATGGCACACCTTAGGTCCTCTTATGTCACACCAGTGTGCTGTGGCACATCAGTTGAAAATCACTGATTTGGAGTTTATTGGAGATGTCTAAGTTTCAGAAATGAAATTGTAAAAGTATGGATCTTGTAGATCATAATAAAAGTCATGGTTCATTGAAGCTATGGAAACATAAAAAAATGAGAAGAAAAATGGCCTCAGGACAGAGAGTTAATAAACTCCTTTAAGGAGTACCCCACTTGCTCTCCATGCTCCAGTTGTATTAACCTTCTTTCCATTCGTGGACCGTGGCCTACTCTTTCCCACCCCTTGCCTGTGTTTTCTTTTTCTGGATCATTGTTCTTAACCTCCATCAGCTTCCCCATCCCACCCAAGAACATTTTCACTGACTTCTATCAGGGGTCCTCAAACTTTAAACAGGGGGCCAGTTCACTGTCCCTCAGATCGTTGAAGGGCCAGACTGTGGGCCCTGGGACGAGTTGGCTGCTAAGCAGGACAGGCAGTGGCAGCAAAAACACCTGGCAGGCCAGATAAATGTCCTAGGCGGGCCACATGAGGCCTGCAGGCTGTAGTTTGAGGACGCCTGGCTTAAGTGATTAGCTTAAAGTTTTCTTTTATCAGGATGCCTTTCCTCATTCTCCAAATCAACCTGTCCTCCTCCAGGCCAGTTTATATCCTCATACCTTCTTCTACTTCTCTCTGATGACATTTGCACCTTAATTTTTTATTCAGTATTTATCTCTTCTGGACCATAAGCTTCTTGAGTGTATGGATTCTATCTATCTTTCTCACTAATTGATTTATAATCCTGGACCAGGGCTTTGCCTGTAACAAGCATTCAATAAATATTTGGCTGAGTTGCTGTCTGCCCAGGTTTTCTCCTGCTCACTGATGACCTGAATTCACATGCTAGGACTCATCTGAAACAGACATAATCATGTGGCATCATTCCTGAGCTGTTACAGTGGAGGCTGCAATGACATCCTTTAGCCACTAGTCTTAAACTTACTGAAGTGAAGAACAGAGAAGAATGGAAAAGTGGAAAATGGAGAGGACAACAGGAGGTGATAGATGTTATTTCGATGATCTTCTTAGATAAGAACCAGAATTTGGATAGTGAAGAAGTCAGATCTAGAATGAGAAATGAAGTCCTTCTCTTTCCTTCCCCTCCCCTTAATGCTCTTCTTCTCAACTCTTTTTTATTAAAAGTATCTACATTCTCGTGAAGAAGAAAGAAATCTTAAAGGACTCAAATATATTATCCATATTTGTCATTAGTTTTATCTAATTATATTTACTGTAATTTGTGCTTATGATTTGCGTCAGGAATGGGTAAGGGCTTATTTTTGTGATGTCTCCTCTGCCACTCCCATGCTTTTTTGCTAATAAGGTAACAGAGAAGAATGTACAATAGGATGGTGATAAGGTATAACAAGGTGTCAATATTGGACAATACCCTTCTCTCAAGGAGCAAAGAAAGATATTAAACAAAGGGCCAGATATGGGGAAATCCTGGTTGTGCTGTTATTACAACCTGGCTACATAGCAGTGATATCACTTTTGTGAAGATTGAAAAATTACAACTTGCTTTTCAAAAAGAAAGAAAAACATTGGGAAGAATAGTAAAGAGAACGCCAATGTAGGGAATTATTTTTCCTACTTTTTACTTTCTGTGTTCTAGTTAATGTTGCAGCCGATGATCATTTCCTGGCCCAGGGAGATTACTTTTGTAAAAAAATGTCTTCCAAAATTAGGTGAAATGTTGAACAGAACTTACATTTCTTGAGCTAATCACTGAAATGATGCTTTCTGGAAAGTGCTTATTAAACAAAGGAGAACTACAAAATTTTAAATTTCAAGCTCTTAGAGACACCACCATTTAAACTTTTCAGAGCAGATACTCAACAGCCCATAAGGCTGTCAGTAAGAAATATAAAGAACCCCAAATTAAGATGAATATGACTTTCTGTCTGAATATCTATATTTAGCAGCATGTAGGAGGTTCAGTGGGAGAGGCCGTCCATCAACAGTATGGTATCTTTAGGCTAATATTGGATTTTTAATCCTAAAGAATGTCATTCCAACTATGCGTTTTCTAGCATTTCCTTGATATTCAAGCATTTAAAGTATGAGAGAATCCTTTAATGAATGAATGGTACCACTTTTTACTACTGCTAATCTTCTAACTCTGTCCTATATATCTGTCTATTCCCTAAATCTTAAGGCTGGAGTCACCTGATCAGGAGACTGAGAAAACGTCAATGTTGATAAATCTGGCCCAGTCATTTAGTAGAATCTTTAGGAATTAAGGTCCTTATTGAGTCAGTAGCTTAGTTTCCTATGGAAAGACGGGGTAAAGTCTCCCCCAGGAGGATAGCTTCCACTTTTTCACGTACAACTGAGACTCAACTAGGGCCAGGCCAGGTACACTCTTTAATGTTCCCATCTGAGAAACAGTGTGTTGGAGCATTTTTGAGTCCTGCCTTCCTCATTCATCACTGAGTCCAGAAGAACTCACTCCAAACAGATGTAAGTCAGAGTTGCACAGTTTCCATGGCCACGCATAAGGTTTTGATAAGTGTGCAGTAGCAAGCTTGTATTTGTTCTTCAACAGGTGTGCAGCTGGTAGACTTGTCAGGAAGGGTGTAGGTTCGAACCCTCCACTTGGAGTGGAGGCTTCCTCCTTTTGATAAAGGCTCTATTGGTAAAATCATCAGTTCCAGAAACGTATACCATCTTTAGTGCCCAGTGGGTCCGACAAGGTGCTACACCTCCTTTTTGGTGCTGAGGAGCAAAGAAATAGCAGTTGTTTCTTGACTGCTGATTGAAATGAGCTCTATAAATCCATCCTGACAGTTCCAAAAAGCTTCACTTGGGAAACTTGGGTTTTCTCAGGGTTTATCAGCCACCCATTTTAGTGAAGGTATGATAACACCTTAGTAAGGGCTGTTGAGATTGAGACTTCTGAATTGCCAAACAAAAGGCCTTCATCTCGATAATGAAAGCTTAGTCTATCAGAAAAAAGAATTCTAATTCAATTTTGAGGACTTCTGGTGGCAAGAGGCAGTGGAACTTGTCCTACTAGTATAATACTTCTCTGTCTGCAGCTCTTTCCAGACTGGGATAACTTACTACACCACTAATGTGACAAGCACAGCATATAACAAATCAATTAGTAGAAGCCACAAAAAAGAAAGAAAAAATACTTTGAATTGGCCAAAGGGCCCACTTAACAGGTCTTGTCAGTGTCTCTGACATTATGATCCTTGCCCAAACTGCATGAGCAAACTCCAGGCACCCGTCCTTGAGTCTGTGTAGGATGTCCCCCAGCACACTTAGAAAGTAGGGTAGAGTGAGAAAGGGGAAATGGGGTCACAGGGAGAGAAAAACACACACACACACACACACACACACACACACACACATGGGGGCATGGAAGAGAGATTGCACTCCACTCAACAAGGCACTTCTGGTTTTAAGCAACAGTGTCATGGTTCACCCCAACCCAACAAACTGCTAATGCTTTAGTTCTGCCTAAAACTTTACACTTGAGAGACTTCTTGATGCTTTCTACTCCTGCCTAGAGGAGAGTGAAAAACAAAGGTACCAGTCAGAGAGCTTATTACCATCCACGTCCCAGCCTCAGTCTCACTGTAGGTAAGGCAGGAGGGGACCCTTTTTCCCACATCTCACCCCCCAATGGCTAAGAGTGTTCACTACCAGACCAGGAGAGGCATCCCATATCCCCTAACCCAGCCCACACAAAATGCCCTTGTTCTTCCTCTTTCAGAAGCCATGTCTCCACCAATATGCCAATCTTGTCACCATAACTGTCAAGAACTTTCAAGGGTCTGAGATTTTACCCTTTTGACAAACTGACAAATTCTTTGCCACATTTCACAGATGCTGGTAGAAGACACGCAATTTCTAGATTAGAGACAAAGGCTTTTATTAATTATGGCAGAATAGGCAGATGAAGCTTGGTATTTGTCTAAGTTCTCTTTGTTTCCAAGGTCCCCAGGGGCTCAGATAGATAACACATTGTGGGTTTGTGTCATAACTGAGGAGTTTGTACTTAGGGAGCCCCATGATTTTACAGGGGCTGCCAGAAAACCTGTACAACTTTTGACTCTGAGAGACCCAAAATCTATCCTCCAAGACTGCCACGCAAACATCCTTAGAAGAGTTTGAAACATAGATCTGAATATGAGATGTATGGAAACATGAAAGACCCACAGAGAGTTGTCCTCCAACACATTTTCAACTGATGTTCTATGGTTAAGGATTCTGTCTCCATCAGAGCTCAGTAATAAGGCAAACCATTAGCCATTTCTCAAAAGGAGAATAAACAATTGACAAAGATAAATGGCTTCTTTCCAAAACTATAAAGAATTCTTCTATAATTCTTTAATATGAGCTGATTATAAACTCCCTATAACCTAACTTAGACCTATGGTAAGAAGAATAATGCTCTCTCAGTGATGCCCACATCCTAATCCCTGGAACCTGTATGTATGTAATCTCACATGGCAAGGGAAGAGTATGGCTAAAGATGGGACCAGGGTCATTCATCACCTGATTTCTCTATTCTCTTCCTGCTTCTTCAATGACTGACATTTGAAGTGCAGTGTGGTATTATAGAAAAAATATGGGCATCGGATTAGATAAACAAGGGTTTGAATTCTGATCTTAAAATCTGCATTAGTTATTTAACCTGAGCCTCACTTATCTGCAGAACAAGGAAGAGAAGACCTACATTACAAAGTGAGACGATAGTTGCTTGAGAAAGGTTCCTATACCCTTCTGTTTAGGGAAGACTAGATAATCTTTATGTACACATGAACTGAGATAACAGCATTTGTATTAGTTTGCTAGGGCAGAGGGGCTTAAATAATGAAGAGTGGCTTAAATAACAGACATTCATTGTCTCCCAGTTGTAGAGACTGGTAGTCTGAAATCAAGGCAGCAGCAAGGTTGTTTCCATTTGAGGACTGACAAGGAAAAATTTGTCCCTTGCTCCTCATCTACCTTCCAGTGGGTTACTGACAATCTTTAGTGTTCTTTGGCTTGTAAAAGCATCACCCCAATCTTTGCCTTCAATTTCACATGACATTCTCCCTGTGTATATGTTTGTGTCTAAATTTCCCTATTTTATAAAGAGACCAGTCTGTCATCTGGATTTCAGGGGTCCAGTCTTTGGCAAGGCCTCATATAACTAATAACATCTGTTGGAAATTTATTTCCAACTAGGGTCACATTCTGAGGTACTCACATCCTGGAGTTAGGACTTAAAGGTGTGAATTTTGAGTGGACACAATTCAACCTATCACAATATTCTAAGCCATCTCTACGAGGGAGAGCTTTTTGTAAAACTCATGACTTAATGTTAATATTTGTTGATCTGATACCATTTTCTTCCACTAAAGAGTGCAAATTTGTCAGATTGTCAGGTAATCATGTCTCATATAATAATCTACATGAGATGTTTAATGATAGCAATTACAGAAACATTTCCTTAGTTAAACATCATATAATTGTCTTCCCACAACATGGCAGTATAACCAGAAGAGGTCAAATCATTACCAAAGAAAGAATCTCTGTAATTCAGGGAGCTTCAGTACTTACTATTATCAGACTAAGTCAAAATACATTATTTGATTTTCACATAATAACATATTTTTGTGTGTTCTGATTAATAGTGATAAATAATACATGTACTATGTGTTGATTTCTACTTGTTTAAGTGGCTTTGTAGGCAGCCTCACTATAAGGTTAGTACGGATAATATTCAGCCTTGTGTTTGAAGAGAGTTCTGGCAGCAATAGCGTTCTGAAGATCCCTGTATCTAATTTAGGTTCCAGTTAATTATCTGTCTTTCTCTCTGTCTCTCTCTTCATTTTTCTTTAGCTGCAGTCATTTGTTTTAAAAAATGTGGAGACACTCCTGTGTTTAAAATAACTGATACCCTATGTATAAAATAACTGGGTACTGGAATACAAAGCTCTGCTGTTAAGGCCCTCACAGTTTGGTGAGGGGAAACAAAGTCTGTCTTAGCCCACTTCAGCTGCTATAACAAAAATCCCATAGACTGAGTGGCTTATAACAACAGACATTTATTTTCACTGCTCTAGAGACTGGGAAGCCCAAAACCAAAGTGCTGGCAAGTTCACTGCCTGGTGAGGGCTTGCTTTCTGGTTCATAGATGGCTCTCTTTTTACTCTGTTCTCATGTGGCAGGAGGGATAAGGAACTCTCTTCTCTCTCTTTTCTTTTTAGATCAGGTCTAAAAAAAGACCTGCTCTGTCACCCAGGCTGGAGTGAAGTGGCACTATTCACAAGTGAGTGATGATAGCACAACACGGACTTGAACTCTTGGGCTTAAGCAATACTCTTACATCAGTCTTCTTAGTAACTAGGACTGTAGGTGGTATGTGCCATCATGACCAGCTATTTCCCTTTCTTTTTTTTTTTTTTTTTTCTCATTTGTTTAGAGACAAGGTCTTGCTTTGTTGCCCAGGCTGGTCTCAAGCTCCTGGCCTTCAGGGATCCTCCTGCCTTGATCTCCAAAATGCTGAAATTAAAGGAATGAGCCACTGTGCCTGTCTGGGAGCTCTATTTTATCAGGGTTCTGACCCCATTTTTTAGTTTTACACCATCATGAACTAATCACTTCCAAAATGTTCCACCTCCTAATGCCATCATTTTGGAGTTCAGGATTTTGACTTATATATTTTGAGGGATGTAAACATTCAGGTCATAGCACAGTCATAATCAATAATTACAAGGTACTTTCACTTCTTATCATAATGAAGTAATAGGAATTTACCTTCCTGCTTAAATAACTTTTTAAAAAGGGGCAAAATACATGAAATATTGTTTAAGACATTCAGCATCAGGCCACAAAAATTTCTAAGACATGAGATAATTTCTGAGACATAAAAAATGAGGTATGAGGTATGCTACATGATTGCTTAACTTACTGCCTGGCAGGAAGAGGAACCAAGTCAGAACCCAGTAGCTTTCTTAAGTTTAAGAGTAGGAGTTGAGAGTTCCAGGAGACCAAGCAGCTAGAATTCTCCTGGTAAACTACAGGGAAGAAGATCACTGCACAGAGAAAGAGCCCTGGAAAGCCAAGAGAGTCCCCCTCCAGACTTCAGTCCAGTACTGATCAGCACATGTATATGAGGGAACCATCCGCATCTGAGGTCAAGGAAAGAACCATCTGACAGTGAGTACTAGAAGAAATATTACTTGGAGCTCATATAGGGCTCAGAATGATTTGTTTTCCCACCAGCAAGGGTTAAGAACCTCATAATTTGCAGAGAATTAGACTATGAAGCAGTTGGTCAAAGTTAGCACCAGACTAAAGGGTATTGTGGACCAGACTAACAAAGTTTAAAACCAAGACCCAAAGGATCAAACTCTTTCCAAATAAGTTGTGTATCTCAAAGCAAAACTCAAAATATTTATAAGAATAAAGAAGTATCCATATGTTACAAGGTTAAATTTGTAATGTCTGATATCTAATCAAATATTATCAGGCATAGAAAGAACCTGGAAAATATGATCCATTATGAGAAAAATAATGAGTAATTGTAATATCAAGTATTGCTATGGTCTGTATGCTTGTCTCCCCCAACATTCACATGTTGAAACCTAATCCCCAATGAGATAGTATCAAGAGGTGGGGCCTTTGGGAGGTGATTAGTGCCCTTTTAAAGAGACCCAAGAGAGTTGCTTTGTCCCTTCCACCATTTATGAAGAATGGACCTTAGCCAGACATCAAACCTGCCAGTGCCTTCATCTTGGACTTCCCAGCCTCAAGAACTATGAGACCTTTTGCCATTTGATAAGCTACACAGGCCATGATATTTCACAATACCAGCTCTAATGGAATAAAGTAGAAATGGGTACCAAAAGTGGAGGCATTGGTGTGGAAGCAGATTTTGAACTAGATAATGGGTAGAGGCTGGAAGAGTCTGAGATGCATGCTAGAAAAGACCTACATTTTTATGGACTATTAATGGTGGTTCTGGTGACAGCTCACAAGAAAGGAAAGCTATAGGGAAATCCAGCCTCAGTCTTCTTAGAGATTACCTATGAAGAGAAATATTGAAAGTAAAGGGCATTCTTGAAGGGATCTCAGCAAGAAATGATGAGCATGGTATTGGAAACTGGAGGAAAGGCAAGCTTTGTTATGAAGTGGCAAGGAACTTTATCCATGACTTGTGTTCTAGTCCTAATGTTTTGAAGAATGTAAAATGCAGTAAATCCTCTGTAAATAGACCATGCATGAGACTGTGAGAAACTGATTGATATATGGAGGTGGTTAACAGAAAGCACTAGGCCTATTGTTCTGTTACATACATGTGCATGTCCAGTCAATGAAAATTAGGTCAACTTAAGGAGATGGTTTGCTATGGAGGTTCTACTATATTTGGCTGAGGAAATATATAAGCAAAATGTTAAAAAAAAAGTGGCTTTGCTTCTCTTAAATGCATATAGTAAAAGTGAGAAAAGAGAAATGATTTAAAGATGAAATTTATAATCAAAAAGGACATGGAACTTAAATACTTAGAAAAATTTCAGACTGATCCTATTGTAAAGAATAAGCTTGTATGGGAAAGAACATTAAGGGTGTGACAAAGTGTTGCAGATTGTTGGTGCCACCCTTTTCATCATATCCCCAAAGTGCCAAAGCCTAGAAACAGATTGATGTCAAAACGAAGACCCTGATACCTACTGCCCAGTGTTCTCTTAACTTTCTGCTTCCTGTATTTTGGTGTAGCACTCCTTGGCTTTCACAGGTGTGGGTCCAGTGGGCGCACTGGGGTGCAGGCTTCAGTGGCTGCCCCTTTTGAGCATGGGCAGTGAACCTGAGCAGCATCTGCATGGTGCCATCTTTGTAGGCATGCAGAGTACACAAATCATGGGACATGACTACTTCCTTTTAGATTGCAAAGGATGCCCTGCACAGACTCAGGCGGTAGAGTCAGAGAACTACTCCCAGGAATAGGGCCAGTGCACAGAGTCCCTCCTATAGCAATGCACAGTGGAACTGTGGGATTGGGACCCACCCCTACAACCTCAGATCTGTAGAACCAATATTGTGCAACTCCAGCCTTGGACAACTATAGAACTTGACCTCAACTTTTGAGAACTGAGTCCAGGAAAGCCTTGGAGATGGAGCTGACCAGAGCCTTGAGGGAGCAACTCCTACCCCCTGTGTCTGGAAAAATGGACATCCAGTTAAGAAAAATATTCTTAAGCCATACAATTTAATGTTCCTTGCCCTGTTGGGATTTGGAATTACTTGGACCTGTTATTCCTTTCTTCTTCTCCATTTCTCCATTTTTTAATGGGAATGTTAACCCCACACCTGTCCCACTAATGTATTTTGGAAGAACATATCCTGTTTGATTCCACAGATTCACAGTTGGAAAACAATTTGATGAATTATATCTTCCCACTGATATCTGATTTATATCTGATGTTAGTCTAAACTCTGGACTTTAGACCTTTGAGTTGCTGCTTGAATGAGTTAAGACTTTGGGGGCTATCAGGATGAGATTAATGTATTTTGTTTTGCATGTGAGAAAAATATGAGTTTTGGGGGACCAGGGTTGGAATGCTATGTTCTGAATGTTTGTCTCCCTCCCTCCAAATTTGTATGTTGAAACTTGATTATTAATGAAATAGTATTGGTAATGGGGTCTTTGGGAAGTGGTTAGGTCATGAGGATGGAGCTGTTGCCAATGGAATTAGTGACCTTATAAAAGAGGCTCAAGGCTACCTGTTTGCCCTTTTTGCCCTGTGAGGACACAGATAGACATTGCCATCTATGAAGAAGAGGTCCCTTGCCAGATAAAATCCTACTGGCACCTTGATCTTGGACTTCTCAGCCTCCACAACTGTGAGAATTATATATCTGTTGCTTATGTTCTACCCAGTTTATGGGATTTTTGTTACACGGGCTTGAAGGGACCAAGACAGGGATATTCACAGGATACTATGGGAATATTGAGGAAAAGACAATTAGCTCTCCTTGGTAATTATGGGCAAGGTGAGTATTCATAGAAGCTTCCTGAAGGAGGTGAGAGATAATATGAATATTGAAGAATGGTTAGGTGTTAGGCAGGTGAGGATAAGAGAAAAGCATTTGTGATATGGGTCACAGGATACACTAGAACATAGAAACTTGGAATTGTAGACTCCCTTTAACCAAACAACTTGTAAGTGGTTCTGTCCAGCTGAAAGTAGGGAGGAGAAAGACAGAAATCAGGACAGCTGTGTAGGATCAAAATTTGGCATGTGCCATGTTGTCAACCTTTTTTTTCTGCAAAGGTCCAGATAGTAAATATTTTACAATTTATGAATTCCATAGAGTCTTGTTGAACACCCACTTTTGTAGTCCTTGGGCTATAGATTTTAGGTCCTTGTTGTAGGTGATGGGGCATGGCTAAAGGTTTTTAAAAGGAATAGATCATTTAGGTTTGCATTGTAGATAGAATACTTTGCTGACTGTGTGGGAGAATGCAGTTGAAGGGATACATCAGGGAGACTGGTTAGGGAGCAATTATGTTAGCCCAATAGGGAGATAAAAGGGGGTGGCTACATGAATCTGAAACACTGGAGAGAAGGCTGGGTTGGAATCATAGATAACAGGAGTTATCAGCGTATATCTGAGTTCAACTCCAGGTGTGGATAAAATCACGGTAGGAGAGAGTGCTGAGGCAGAAAAGTTTTATTGAAAGACTGAAGTGTGCAAGATACATTTACTTGTTAGCTCATTCATCCTTTATTATAACTCTGGATGGACAGATTTTATTATCCCCATTTTATAGACGATAAACCTAAAGGTTGGAGAAGTTAAGCAGGTTGCCCAGAGCAACCAATTCGAGAGAGACCAAATTGGAATTTGGCCATTTGATTCTGAAGTTCTTACTCAACACTCCACAGAGCTAGTGGTCTTCAGCCGCTCCCATGGAACGTTCCCTTTCTCACTGGTTGTGTCTGGTGATACTTTGCCTTCACTCATTTTGAGGTGGTCCAGAGGACTGTCCAAGTTGCCAACAAAAGAGGGAGGTCACGTGTTGCTCCTGAGTGCCTGCAACAGTGCCATTTCCAAAGAATACACCTTTCCTTTGGCAACCAATTTTGCCTTAAGCCCTTGTGTTGAAACCAGCCCGACTGCCCTGCCACCGATCCTTCCAAACTTTAAATTTCATATAGTTCATACACACAGAATTCAAATGATCCTGAGACACTATCCTGTAGTGAGGAATTTCTAAAAGTCAGTCCTAGCACTGCAACTGTTCGCAAAGAGAAACTGGCCAATATTCATAATTCTTCAAACATATGGTAAGGCAGAGCATATTTTAAATATCAAGAACATTTACTTGAGACCTTCCCAAATGGTTTCAAAATTTTATTTGGGGTTTGGACACACATCAAAACATGGATTTACCTGACAGATCGTGGCCTGCCTTCATCTCTGCAGTACGTGCGTTTTCATGTCAGGATATTGAATATACATATTCACTACATTTTGAATCTACTTCTGCACCAGACCTAGGGTTGGCTTGGATAGATATGCCGTACTTTAGGAAAGTTAGCTCGAACATACTTCTCTGAACACAAGTTTCCCCTTTTTATTTGTTCAGTACGAAAAACAAACACGGAACATATGGAAGGAAAACAGGGATTGCGGAAAACTTGGGAAAATATTTTGTGTAGGTTTCATGTCGGTTCCACAGGACCTAATGTTTTGAAGGATTTAGTGCAAATTTTTCTTCATTCGGAGGACATTTGCCGATATGAGAAAAGTAGAATTGTGCGTGTCCTTGAGCAAACAGAAGCTTGGAGAAGAAAGGCGCTTTGTGACTGGGAGGTCCACTTTACCGACAGCACGCTGGAGGCCGAGGGGACGGCACATTTCATAAAATTAGACCAGTATTCTAGGAAAACTGGAAATGATCCCAAATCTCTTATTTTTGTAATATCTTACTCTACTTGTAGCAGATATGTTCTTTTAAAGCTAGAAGTTGTATAAAAATATCCAGAAATGCTTGAATCTCTGTATCAGAAGCCATTAGGAACGTGAGCCACGAAGCATTGAAATGATGTAAATGTCAGGGGAATACACTATCAGTTTACCCACTGAATCTTTGTAATGCCCTGGATTGCTTTAGAAGGACAGAGTTCGGATTTTCTGAATTCCAGGTTTTCCCCATCCCGATTTCCCCCTCTGTTGTATATGATTTCTTCATATTGTCCCTTTGTTTCCCCAGAGCCAACTTTCTCTCTTCAAAGCACCTAAAATTTCACCTTTCACAAGAAATCTACTTTGATTACAGGGACAGGGAGGGGACACACAGACGTGGGGAAATGAAAACATTCTCTCTCTCTCTTTTTTTTTTTTTTTTTGTTAGCAGAGTCACCATCATCTGACTGTTCTTTGGTTTTAATTTTATATAAAATGAAATGTACACCAGCCCTAGACAAGTACCTTATGATGCCTGGTTACACCTCGACAGACTTTTCTAGGAATGTGGCTTACTGATAAATAGTCCTATAATATTAAATCCATAAACAAATGTATTCTTTTTTCACCAAAGTATCTCAAAGAAATCTGTTTTCTATATAAAATTATTATTTTTTTGTATGTGGATACTTGTATACACACATATGCATGTATTTATTATTTCCCTGTCTTTAAATGTTGAATTTCAAAACTCCTTTTTTTTTTTTAACAGCAAGCCTAATAGCATATTTTGTCTTTAGAACTGTGTTGTTTCCGCGAAACATGAGATCTCTTGTGGATTTATAAGCTTTGAAAAAATAGAGATATAATAAAAGAGGCCAGTGTCCCTGACATCTCGTGAACACCCACCACTTGTTTTTTAAATAGTAAATGCAAAACACATTCTAATTAATAGCTACCATCCTCTTACTTGAAAGATTTATCATGTTGAGTCTACTGCAAGTGTACCACCTTATAGATCAAAAATTTCTAGTGAAGTGAAGATTTGCTCTGCAAATAAAAGAAGATACGGCTGCAGATAAATCTGGGTGTGTGCATAATTGAAAGAGCTATAGAACTGAAAATGGGGAGGGAACAAATGATTCCTGGAATTGATGCCCATTGAATCTCTGCCCATTTCTAAAAAAGAACCTTGAAAAAAAAAAAAAACGTATCCTGGCAAAATATTGGTTTCCATTACTTTTCATTTTCTCTTGCCAGGATCAGAACCAGATGTTCTGTAATATAGCAAAGTCTGTTCTATTGGCATTTTTGGTTGTATTAACTTCAGGAACTACTGGAAATTTTATGTGAGAAGATTCGCAGGTGCTTGTCATCCAAATTTCCTGAGACTTCAGGGGTTTTGATGGGGTTGGAGAAGAGATGGCATACAGTGAAAGTGTCCAAATATCTTGTGTTCTCTTCTTGATATGCTCATATTCATAATGAAACACATATGCTCATATAACTTATCTTACAACATATGGTACAATATAATTGAAGGAAATCTATGCAATTATTTCACCCCTGCTAAAAAAGAAAACAGTTCTGCATTATTAATAAAAACGAGTCAGGGCTTAGGGTGTGTGCTAGAGACAGACTGTAAATGCAGCCTACCAAAATATTCTCTACTCAGTGGAAAATAAAGACGAGACATTGCACCAGGAGGTTGCAGTTGGGGGTGGTGTCGTTTCCTTCCCTCTCTCATGTCTAACCTGACCATAAAGGAAGCAATTTCAAAACTGACAACTGAAGCATGTAGAACTTGAACTTGTGTGGGTGATCATACTTAAAATTGCATCCACGAATTTCTCTGCAAATTTTGTCCTATTAGTGATGAGGCGGGGATGGAGTGTCTTTTAAAATCCAATACTGTATGAAAGCCCCCTTTGCCGTCCTCACATACTACATCTGATGAATTTATCAAAGTGCTTGCAGATAATAGATTTCTAGGACTGTGCCCTGGCAATAATTACCAGCTGTGGAAAGAGTTTTCCCACCCATCCCTGGAGGCTCTGTCAGGAAGGTCTAGCTATTGACATGGTATTGACCATGTGAGAGAGTTTCAACTGGATGTGCTTATGTTTTTAGTTTTATAATGGCTATTGAACAAAGCCAGGAAAGCATATGCCTCGGTAAAAAGAAAAGGAAAAATTTAGATCCTAATATTTTGCTTTGGTGAGGGAACCTTTCTGAACAGGCTCTGTAGTCTTCATTTTATGCGCTACTTCAATGGTGCAGTGGAAACACACATCACGAGACGGAGCAAGTCTCCTCCAGAAGAACGGGAGAAGGTGCCTACTAACGTGTCAAACTTCTCATCTCCATCCCGTCCCCCCATACGTACAAAACAGGCTTTTTAGGTAGGTTTCCAGCACAATATTTCATGTCCTCTGGGAAGAAATGAGGATCAGAAAAGGTTGTTGATGAAGTCAGGTAGGCTATGGCCAGATGTTTAGAGAGTCACTAGCCATAACACTGGGAGGCTGAACAAAGTCCTGACATTTGTCAAAAGCCCCTTTAGCAGGTCAGACTTGCAGCTTAGGTGATGCCCTCAAACATATTAAATCCATGAAATATCAAAAGACTCAGTGGTACAAATTCTCTCTGTGCCATGTTTTTCCCCTTAATATTTACCAGTGAACAATACCTTAGTTACTATTTAAAGCCTTAGCAGGAATTAATTGAAACCTACTGAGAGAAAGAGGGAAGAAACCTGTATGTGAGATCCGAGGGGGCTGATGCCCCAGAGTTAGAATTTTAGGGAACATGATGACAGAATGAAAAAGGGAGCTGCTGAGGTCAGGCAAAGGGTTAAGGGGAGGTCGCTATCTGCTTCACCATTTTCCCTCGAATTGACTTTGACAATGAGTTGCAAAATTAAGTTTACAGGAGTCATAGCTTGCAAATACCCTGGAAAATGTTTTGTCTTTCTCTATTTGCACTACCCAGAGATGAATAACAGTTGTGTATTATTGTTCTAACACCTTTGGTCAATCACCTTGGAAAAGAGGCTGCCTTCTTTCCAAAAGGTGTGTTTGGGAATCTCTGGAAGAACCAGAAGATACTCTTCTTTGATGGTTGGAAATGTGTCTCATTGCCTGGACAAAGGGGTGACCATCATATTTGATGCAGTATAAGATACAGTTACTCCCTCTGTACCAATGTGCTGCTCCCAGACAGCTGGTCAGAGTTGATCTCATTTACTATCAATATTTTCCCTTCTGCTCCTTCTCAGATGAAAATACTGTCAAGTCTTTGTGAGGCCACTGGGCTTCTAGGGAGGGGCTTCTTAGCTTTCTGACATTCCCCTGGGGTGGTGAATGAGTGTGTAAAAAGACCTAGCCTGGAAGAAGGTAGGAGGGCAGCACTTAACTATATTAAAGTTTAAACTGAGATGTCAAAGCAGGTGTGTCTTACATTAAACAGATATGATGATCAGACAGTTTATGCTCTGTAGGTTTAAGAGAAAATCAGCCCACTCTTTCTAAGTGTGAACCCTGCCATGGGAAGGAGGAGGTGATTCTGGTTCAGAAAGATGGCAAGTGCTTGAACAGATCATGTCCCCGTACTGGCTTGGTACCCTGAGAAAAGGTGGGTTTAGGATTGAAAGAGTAGAGCACAAACTGTTGCAACCTATGAGCTACTCAGGCTGACACGAGTAATTCTTTATTCTCTCTCCCTGTGGAAGCATGGCGGGAGGGAGACATGTAGACCAAGAGAAGCATCCTCACTGGTAGACAGGTGCTGTCTGTTGAAGGTGACAGACACCACCACGTGGCAGTGCAAAGCAATTGGAGCAGCAGAATAGTGAGAGCCCATGGCCTTCCTCTTTGTACAGCATAAGCCCTGAGGTTCATCACAGATTTAAGGGAAGGGAGAAGCACATATTATGGCAACATGACACATGGGGTGTTGGGGCAGTTAATTGGAAAAAAATAAAGTACCTACAAATATATTTGCTACTTGAGTTTGTGGAGAAATTTATACTGATGATATTCGTTGAACACTCAGCACTTACAGAACGGAAACCTTAGGTCGGAAGAAACTCAATCGGGGGAAGGTTGCTGATCAAATGTTATACAGCAACTTACCCCCATGCCAGGAATGGGAATCTAGTTCTGATATCTTTTCCAGATATCATTGCACAAGACATTTCCTAAAATTTAACAGTCCTGATACTTCCCTTCGATGCTTACTGACTTTATCCATCTATCATTATTTGTCCACTTATTCAATCAACAAATATGTACTGACCAACTGTTATGCGCCAAGCACTCTCCTAAATGCCAGGAATACAACAAGGAAAACTATAGTTTCCATGCCCTTGTAGAGATTTGTTTTCAATGAGCTTTTTTGTCTTTCATAGAACTTTTAAAACATGTTTTTTTCATGTGCAGATTTGGGTTAAAATTTTTTTTTAAGTTAAGAAGGTTGAAGCCATGTAGAATGCTGTGGCAAGCAGAAAAATTATAAAGGCTCAAAATCATACTCAGTGATGGGTCCTGGCCAAAGAAGTTCATCTTCTGAATATTGTTTGATCAGACACTCCAGTCCCACCCACATGGGGCATTATCTGCAGAATCACATCCTGATTTGTACTGGACAAGAGATCATTTGTCACCTAACTTGGAATCAGGTAAGGGTTAGCTCAAAGCAAAACTGTAATGTGCAAAAAGCTGCTTTTAGTATCCATCCTTGGTCTTCTGTGTTCTCTGAAATTTTGGCCCTAATAGTGGCATCATCTCTTTACCTTAGAACTATAGCCTCACTCCTCAATCTTTCCCTTCCTTTCTAGCTCTCAAGCCTGTAGCAATAGGAAGATATAAATATATTGTGAGAATTATAGGTGCTTCAACCCAAGTGATTTAGCAGAAACCAGAGCACTAAGAAGAACAAATCCCTAGCAAGATTTAAACTCTGCTAGTACTAAAATTGGAATGTAAGGTATTGTTTGGCAGAAGGTAGAGAGCAGAGGAAAGCAACTGGAATGGGACATGATCCTTTTAGGCATCTCAGAGTGTCTGAGTTTAGGGTCAGGATCATTGATGCCATTTTGGATATTATTATAGTGCTTTGGATTACACCAATGCTAAGTTATTAAATATAAACTTTGACAAATTAATTAGAGATACTTTTGTGATTGCCTATTGGCAAACTCTTACTTGACCCTTGTTCACAGATTTAGAAATTGCCAACAACATAGTTATGTAATTTTTTATGCATCATGTAATTTTGCATAACTTAGGCATTTCTTATAGCCTATGTTATTAAAAGGATTTGTTGAGTAAAATTTGGATTCAGTCAAAGGGCCACACTCAAGAATCTAGAAGTTCACAGTTCTCTACCCCTTATCTATGTTCTAAAAATATAAAAACATAGGCCTATAAAAATTGACCTAAGCTTTAGCCTAAATGCAAGTCATTGCAAATTTCAACTTAAAAAATCCTATAGAGACAGGCAATAAATGCAAACTCATAAAGGAACATAGATACCCCCCAAAAGACAAACACACGCCAGAACTTTGAAAGAAACCCACCAAGTGTGAGGCAGATGAAATTTATTTGGAAAAATTTTACCAAAGCTTTACCTCTAAATGGATCCTTGCTGGGCAAAAAGCAATCAAGAAAGTATATTGTATTTTACATTAACTCACTCACACACAGCCTATGCCAACTAAACTGTGCTTATAAGATGCTATTTTGTGGAGAAGTCTGAAGACTATTCTTGTCCTTTTTTCTTCAATCCTGGCCATTCATATTCCTTAATTTTATAATTTAGTAAATTACAAAAGCCAAAAGGCAATAAATTGAAAATAAGCTTGCTTTGCAGCTTAAGAAGTATAGTTCTTACAAGTAAAGTGCATTAGATCAAACAGAGATAAAATGGAGCCTGGAGCAGTGCCAGCCTCGTAGTGTAGCATTCCTTATGCTCCCCTGGTTATTAAACAATATATTAATGCCTGCCAAAAGTGATATTTATGTAAGTTCTGTGCAAGTCAACTTGACTCCTAGCTAAGGAAAACGATAGGAGAAAACTGATCATCTTCCAGCTTCAGGTAACCCAGACTCACGTTTGTTAATGAATACTGAATCTTTAGACATCTTACCCATTTGAGTAAAATCAAACAAAAAAAAATGAGCTTTTGAAATTGGCTTTTATAAACAGTAGAATAAGAAACTCTAAAAAGAAATCTCTAAAAATAGATCTGATTTAGAAATCAGAAAAAAAAATGTTTTAGAAACCAAATTGGCACGCTCAATAAAATTTAAGATGACACGGCCACTCTAATGTTGTTAAACCAGTAAGAGACAAAATTGAAAATAAAAAGTCAAAAAGATAGACTATAGCTGGGTAAGAAATACTTCCAGGAAATAAGTATGCACAAATGGGAGTTAGTAAGATACAAAAATGACAAAGCAGAAAATTAAATTAGTCATTTGGTGTTCATACTTGCAAACTGCCTTCCAGTTTAGACAAGAGTGAAAGGACAAAGACATTAAAAACATGTGTTGAGAACATGGGCGATTTGGACAACAATGAATAAAAATAAAAAATGTACAGATAAGAGTTGCATTGGGAGAATCAGTAAAAATACTTTTGGCCCCAAAGACACAATTGAAGAAAATATTCTAAACTAAAAATGATCCATGTTAGCAAAGATATAGGTTCCCAACATATTATGCTAAATAACTGGAAGAAAGGCATCCCAATAAACATTTCCAGGAAAAATAGTTGAACTAGGAAGCCTATGAAAATCTCTTCAAGCACTGAGAATGTATCACGATGGCACTTGTCTCTTCCCCTCACAATACTAATAAAGGGAAATTCAATTATGCATCCCAAGAGCAGAGGAGAAACTTTTATAGTATAAGCTGATAGAAAATTTCCTTTTAATATGTAAAGAAAATATATATTCAGTTATGTAAGAACATCAAAAATACACTGCCTTCCAATTTGAAACTGAAGGCTTAAAAACATCCCCAAACAAGGTAAAACAGAAAATTAAGGCCATTCAGTAAGCAATGAAACAAGTTAAACATAGAATCATTTTAAATGATTATTTTACGTATGTCTTTAAAATTCAATATTGTAATATCAAGATTATTCTGAAAGAAATAAGTATAGTATACAAATTTTTAAAAATGATTCTTATTCCAATACTGTGATACATACACAAAGAAAAGTGTATGACTATAAGCTCAGATGAAAGCAAAATTACATTTGATTGTGCATTTTAAATAAGGAGACATGAAAACTTATGATTTCAGGTAATGTTTAGCTGAATGGAGAATTCTAGTTTTCTAGAATTAAGATAACTAGTAACAGACACAATTTATGCTTCTTAAAATGACAGACTTTTAAATAAACACAGAGAAAACATAAATTCATAAGCAAAATAAAAACTATAATGTGTAAGATTGCAAAATCAAAGTCAGACAAACATGTCAATGATAACAATAACAACAAATAGACCACATTTCTTTATGAAAGAAAAAAGACTTTTAGATTGTTTTAATAAACAAAATGATATTGATGGGTGTTTATATGAGATTCACCTACCTCTAGTGAAATAAAGAGATTAAGTTCAAAGATCAGCAAGACATACAAATATGAATATAAATTGAAAGGGAGTCAGAAAGAATAATTCAAAAAATATACTGGAACAAAAAGCATTTCATATTGACTACAGTGCACAGTGAAAATGGAATTGCTGCATATACGTATGTATAACTCAACTCAGCAAGAACTATAGGGATATTAAGAGTAGTATAAAAATACTAAATGTCATGAAAGAAGACCTTACTAGAAAATGCTACCATATCCAATGTATCATATGCTACATTTAGTGTATCATATGCTACAAAAAGACTCACTCATGTATAAAATAGCAAATCTATAAAATTAATTGACATATTTTATAAATACGTCAATTTAAATTATTTTTGAAACTTAAAATTACTCTCATTCATCAATAAGCATGAAAATATAAAAATATTTTTTAAACATAACTAATGAAGCATACTGTTACATGCTACTCACATCTCCAAATACTACCACTTACTACAAGCAATTACAACAAAAATAGAATAAGAATAAAACAGTATACAGATCAGTGGGAATGAGTAGAAATTTCATCAAAAATTTAAGCAAAAGTTCATAATATACGTACAGTAACATTTAAAGTCAGCAGATAATAAATGAATTATTTTATGAATACATTTAAGAGAATTAGTTAAGTAATTGCAACCAAATATATATTGGACTCCTTTCATACCACAAACAAAAATAAATCCAAAATTATAGTTAAGTAATAAAATAGAAGAACATATTAAATGTAAATGCATCTCATTATAGCAAAGGAAAGGCTTTATTAATCATAAAAGCAAAGAAATAAACAAAATGAAATCTTGGTAGGACATGAAAACATTGTACATAGTTCCATATCAAGTATTAAAATGTTATTTTAAAATCATAAATAAAAAATTAGTTAAGTTAAAAGATGGAAATCAATGAGAACCAATGAGTTAATTTTGCAAATACAGCAAAAGTTCTCAAAAATTAATATGAATAATAAGAGTAAAGAATATAAATTGAATTTCTAGGGGGTCTGTTGTTATTTCATCTTTACCATTTCTAATTGATGAGATTAGAGATTTTACTCTTTTTTTCTTGGTTAAGCTGGCCAAAGGTCTATCTATTTTATTGACCTTTTCAAAGAACCAACTTTTGGAT
>CAUYTI010073739.1:0-10898 GCA_963575145.1 Galago senegalensis | reverse complement strand
ATTCATTGAATTTTGTGTCACAATCATTAGCTGACTGTGAGAAGCATAGCAGATCAAGTAAACATTGATAAACGGGTAGGAAAATCTTAACTGAAAATCTTGGCATGAGAAAGGTGTGGTTCTTGCATCATGACAATGCACCAGTTCACTCAGCATTGTACCTGAGGGAGTTTTTAGCCAGTAACAAATAACTGTATTGAAACACCCTCCCTACTCACCTGATCTGGCCCCCAGTGACTTTTTTCTTTACCTGAAGATAAAGGAAATATTGAAAGGAAGACATTGTCATGACATTCAGGATACCAAGGGTAACATGATGACAGCTGATGGCCATTCCAGAGGAAGTCCCAAAATTGCTTGAAGGGTGGACCAGACAGTGGTGTCAGTGCATAGCTTCCCAAGGGAAGTGCTTTGAAGGAGACCCTAGTCATTTTCACCAATAAAGTATGCAGCCATTTTCTAGGATGAGCTCATGAACTTCACTGTTAAACCCCATATATTCAAAATTGTAGGTACAAGGGAGTTAGGACATTAAAAAAAAAAAAACCCAGGTGCAGTGGCTCATGTCGATAATCTCAGCACTGTTAAGAGGCTGAGGTGGGAGGATTGCTTGAGCTCAGGAGTTCGAGGCTTGTCTGAGCAAGAGTGAGACACCCAACTCATGAAAAAAAATTGAAAAACCTGGCTTGGCACTCGTAGCACTGTAGTGGCGGGTTCAAACCTGGCTTGGGCCTGCTAAACAACAATGACAACTGCAACAAAAAATAGCTGGGTATTGTGGTGGGTACCTGTAGTCCCAGCTACTTGGGAGGCTGAGGCAAGAGAATGTCTTAAGCCCAAGAGTTTGGGGTTGCTGTGAGCTGTGACGCCAGGTACCCTACCTGCAGGTGACACAGACTCTGACTCAAAAAAACAAAACAAAACAAAACAAAAACAAAAAAAAAATTGAAAAACCCAGCTGGGCACCACAGTGAGCACCTATAATCCCAGCAGCTTTGGAGGCTGAGGCAGCAAGATGCCCACAGCGTGAGTTAGAGGTTGCAGTGAGCTATGATGCCATTGCACTCTGCTCAGGGCATAGGGTAGAATTACATCTTGACAAAAAAGAAAAAGAAAAAAAAAACCCAAATCAACATCTTTCTAAACTTCCAAATGGAAGTTGAGGACCAATTTAAGCATCTACACTCATTTATTTTGTTTTCGAGACCAAGTCTCAAGCTACTGCTCTGTGTAGAGTGCTGTGGCATAGCTCACAGCAACCTCAAACCCTATTGGGCTCAAGCAATCCTCTTGCCTCAGTTTTCTTTCATGTTTTTTTAGTAGAGAGGGGGTCTTGCTTTTGTTCACACTGGTTTAAAACCTGTGAACTCAGGCAATCCACCTGCCTCAGCCTCCCAGAGTGCTAGGAACAGGCGTGAACCACTGGCCTGGTCTGTACACTCATTTTCAATAATTTGTGTTGAATGATTTTATAAATGTGTGCTTAAAAGTATACAAAAGTGTTACAATGACAATCTGGGCACTGACAAAACATGTAATAGAGATAGGTATCATTAAGACTGAGGGAAAAAACAAAGAAATTATTCTTTTCCTCACACAGAGATAAGCTGTTGGGAGTAATACCTTCAACTTTCTTATGCCTGGAACTGGCCCATTTCTATCTACACTTAATCCAATGCACAATCATCTCTGACTTGGACTATTTATTATATGGTCATCAGGAATCTACTGTCAATTCTCTATTCTCTTTTCTGCACTGAAGCCACACTTAATTTTTAATTTTTCTGAGCAGGTTAGGTTTACAGAAAAGTAAGTAGAAAGTACATGATGTTCCCATGTACCCACTCAACCTCCCTCATCCCCAAAATTGCCCCATTAACTCTTTAACTAATGTCCTACAGTTGTTACAACTGATGACTCATTATAGATACATTAAATAGTTATAGATTACTTTAGAGTTCAGTCTTTGTGTTACACATCCTATGGATTTGGACTTTTTTTAGGGGTGGTAATAGGTTTATACCCACCATTAAAGTGTCCTACAGGCTCGGTGCCTGTGGCTCAAGTGGCTAAGGCGCCAGCCACATATACCTAAGGTGGCGGGTTTGAATCCAGCCTGGACCTGCCAAACAATGACAGCTGCAACCAAAAAATAGTTGGGCATTGTGGCAGGCGCCTATGGGCCCAACTACTTGGGAGGCTGAGGCAAGAGACTCGCTTGAGCCCAGAGTTGGAGGTTGCTGTGAGCTGTGATGCCACGGCACTCTACTCAGGGGGACAGCGTGAGGCTCTGTCTCAAAGAAAAAAAAAATAAAGTGTCCTACATAGTAATTTCATGACTTTTCATAGCTTGACAGGTCTTTTTTTAATTGCTGAATTACACTCCATTGTCTGGCTGTACCAGTTTGTTTACCCATTTGTCTACTGAAGGACATGTTGGTTGTTTACAAGTTTTGGCAGTTATGAGTAAAGCTAATATAAACACTTGAGTGCAGGTCTTTAGGAGGACATAAATTTCCAACTCATTTGGGTAAACACCAACAAGTGTTAATTGTTGGATTATATGGTAAGAGTATGTTTTGTAATAAGCTGCCAAACCCTCTTCCAAATTGGCTATACCATTTTGTTCCCACCTGCACCAAATGAAGTTTCTATAAATTCACATCCTCGCCAGCATTTGTCATTGCCAGTGTTTTAGTTTTTTGCCATTGTAATAGGTGTATAGCAGTATCCCTTTTTGCAAATGTTTTCTCCCAGTCCAAGCCTTGCTTCTTCCTCATCCTAAGTGCAAAGCAGATGTTTTAAATTTTAATACAGTCCAACTTAATTTCTTCCATGAATTAGGCTTATAGTATTTTTTTTTTTTTTTTTTTTTGCAGTTTTTGGCCAGGGCTGGGTTTGAACTTACCACTTCCAGTATATGGAGCTGCTGCCCTACTCCTTTGAGCCACAGGAGCCAACTGGCTTATAGTATTTTCTATGAAAAAGTCACTGCCAAACTCAAAGTCACCCCAATTTTCTGCCACATTATTTTCTTTTTACAGGTTTGCATTTTACATTTAGTTTATGATCCATTTGATAGTTTCTGTGAAGGTTGTAAGGTCTGTGTCTAGATTCACTTTCTGGGTATGGATGTCCAGTACTTCCAGCATTATTTGATGAAAAGACTATTTTTTCTCCACTGAATTGCCTTTGATCCTTGATAGATCTATGGACTATTCTTGTGTCCTCTCTTTTTGGTCTCGATTCTGTTCCATTGAGGGCTGTCTATTCTTTTGCCAATACCACATCACCTTGGTTACTGTATCTTTGTATCCTGACATGTGTTAAGTCCTCTCTTTTTCTCATTAAATATTGTGTTGTCTATTCTGCCTTTACGATTAAACTTTATTGATTGATGGATTGATTGATGAAAGAGTCTTCCTTTGTCACCCTTAGTTGAGGGTAGAGTACCATAGCGTCACAGCTCACAGCAACGTCAAACTCTTGGTCTCAAGTGATTCTCTTGCCTCAGCCTCCTGAGTAGCTGGAACTACAGGTGCCTGCCACAACACCCATCTATTTTTAGAGATGAGGTCTCGTTCTGGCTCAGGCTGGTCTGCAACTCGTGAGCTCAGGCAATCCACCCACCTCAGCCTCCCAGAGTCCTAGGATTACAGGCGTGAGCCACTACACCCAGCTACAATTAAACTTTAGAATCATTTTCTCTTTATTTACAAAATAACTTGCTGAGATTTTGATTGGGACTGCACTTAATCTACAAAGTTGGGAAGAACTGACATCCTGACAATATTGAGTCTGTCTATCCATGTGTATGGAATATTTCCATTTATTTATATCTTCTTTGATCTCTTATACTTTTTCCTCATTTAATAAGTCTTGTTTGTATTTAGATTTACATGTGTAACTAAGTATTTTTTTTATGGTGATAATGTAAATGGTATGGGGTTTGAAACTTCAAATCCCAATTGTTCATTGCCAGTAGTTATACAGACAGGCAATTAACTTTGTCTTCTCAGCTTATATCCTGCAACCTTGTTGTACTTGCCAAGTAATTTTTTGCTGTTTTGATACTTTATGGTTTTTCACAATCATATCATCTATGAAATTTTATTTCTTCCTTCCCAATCTCTATATCCTTTGCTCCCTTTTCTTGTTTTATTCCTTAGCTAATACTCCCACGTTGAACAGCACTACAATGTTGAATAGGAATCCTGAGAAGGGACATCTTGGCCTTGTTTCTGACCTTAGTGGGAGGGCAGCTAGTTTCTTACTTTAAGTATGATTTTTTAAAAAGTCAAGTTGAAGAAGTTCCCTTTTGCTCTCAGCTGAGAGCTTTCATCAGGAGCGGGTATTGAATTTTGTCAAATGCTTTTTCTGTTTCTAGTGAAAAGATGTTTCTACTGAAAAGATACTATTTTACATTAATTGATTTTTGAATGTCAAGTCAGCCTTACAGCCTCCAATAAATACCACTTAGTCATGGCATATAATTCTTTTTATTTACTATTAAAATCTATTTGCTAATATTTTGTTGAGTTTTTGCATTTTATGTGCATGATACTGGTGTACAGTTTTCTTATAAGGTCTGCTTTTAGTATTAAGATAAAAGATTGATTTGGCATCATAGAATGAGTTAAGAGGTCAGAGTAAAATTTTCACTATAACGTATTTCAAAGAAGAGAAAATGAATATATAGAGAGTTCCAAAAAATAGATACACATTATGAGATATTATTACATATTGTGTATATACTTTGAGCATTCTTGCAATCGCAGAAGTCAAACATGACTTGTATTCATCTTTTGTTATTTGTATGCTCACATTACAATTTTAATAAGTTTTTTTCCTTTCTGAAAGTATGTATACATTTTTGTGGCAATCTCTGCATGTGGACCCCATAGCAAGTTTTAAATAAATCTTAACATTTTCCAAATTGGGATGGCTTGAAATACACACTACTCATGTGTCTATCCAAATTCATTTGAAGCCTAAATCTCCCCCAACCACCCCAAAATAATTACCATCATAGCTATAGCATATGTTACTTTCATTCATGTTTTTACACTACTACCTTATATTTATACATTTGTAAATAGTAGCAAGTCTTGTTTTGTATGCTTTTAAATTTTATGTAAAGACTATCACATAAATAGAGGGTGGGCTGGTAGGGGGACCACACCTATAGAGGATATCGCAAGTGTAAGCTGGATCCATCAGGTGTAGAACACGAATGTCTAAACACTATAATTGGGTAAGTGGAGCGAAGGCTATGTTAATTAGTAGGATGTAAGCACTCCAATTTGTACAAATAATCAACACATTGAATCCCATAATGGCATAAATGTATTCATGATCTATGTAAAAATGACTTAATAAAAAAAAAAAAGAATATCATATGAGCAGGCTGAGCTCAGTGGCTCACGCCTGTAATCCCAGCACTCTGGGAGGCCAAGGAAGGTGGATTAACTGAGCTCATAAGTTTGAGACCAGCCTAAGCCAAAGTGAGACCCCCATCTCTAAAAATAGCTGGGTGCTATGGCAGGTGCATGTAGTCCTAGCTGCTCGAAATCTTAAGCAGAGGATCTCCTGAGCCTAAGAGTTTGAGGCTGCTGTGAGCTATGATGTCATAGTACTCTACTGACACTGTCTCAAACAAACCAAAAAAAAAGAATGGCTTCGGTTCACATGAAAGTATGATTTCAGATTTACTTATCTTGCGTCAAGTGGCTGTAATTCATTCAACTGCTAAAATCTATTACACTGTGCAAATATAAAATTAATTTATCCTTTCTCACACTGGTGACCATTTAGATTACTGCCAATCTTTTGATCTTACAAACATTACTATAAAGGACATTACTGAATATGCCCTGTATACAAATACAAGTGTGAGCACTTCTCCAGATTACACCAATATACTTAGTAGAAGTAACTCAGGTGTGTTTTATTTTACATGCAAAAATAATTTCTTCAAGGATAAAGGCTTTCAGAAACCTTTATTCAGTGTGAGAATTAACAATATTGGTATGCTGAGTTATATACACAATGAGGTCATGGACAGCTGGCTAAAAGTGAGCTAATTCACCCTACTACACATTCTAATAAATAATTTTTATGTATAACCTCATGCACAACTATTTTTCTAAAGTTTACTTTTCTATATCATATTCATAGGTAACAATCCTTGCAGGATATTGAATGCAAATCTAACAATGTCATAAGAATGAATCTTTGCCCTTCTGAGTAAACACTAAATAAGGGCATTTAACCAAAGTTTTGTAGTAGCTGCTATGCTATCTACATTTTCTACACCTTATAAAAATCTTTCCAAACATTTTTACCTTTCCCAAAGTACTTTTGAGAGATTTTAAAGAGCTTTCTCATCAAATCTAGTGTTTTCATCTTCAGTTTTAGGCATGTTTGAATTACCTATTTGTAGTTTAGAATAAGCTTATTTCACAATATCTACAGAATTGTGGGTTTTAGGGCATTAAGTATCTTTAGTTTTACTGTTTCGTCAAATGCTCTTCAAAGTCGTCATACCAGTTTACATTCCCACTAGCACTTCTGTAGGATATCTACATCACTGCCAACATCTAGCACTGTTTGACTTGTTAAGCGTCATCAGTCTGATGAGTGTGATGTGACACCTCATTGTGCCTTCACCTTGCATTTTTATGATTAATAGGAATTTAAATGCTTATTTTCTACCTAGGTTTTCTCTTTCATAATTATCTCTTTGGCCCATTAGACAGCCTGCTTTTTTCATTGATTTGTTAGGATTTCTTTTTATCATTCTGAATATAAGTCACTGTTAGTTATATACATTGCAAATATACCAGCCCTTTGGTAGAGCCATTTGTTTTGTTAAGATTCTTAATATTCTGATTTATCAACTCTTTACATGCTTTTTCTATCTCTTATAAGAAATCTTTCCCTATTACAAGTTCATAAAAGATGTTGCCTAATTAAAAACATTTAAGTTTTGCTCTTCACATCTGGGTCTTCTGTTCTTTACAACTGATTTCTAGTGCTATGTAGTATAAGTTTTTATATGTAAGTTTCTTTCTGAGGTCCCTAGTTTGGTTTCATTCACCTCTTTCCTTCCTTCCTTTTTTCTTCTTCTTTTCTTGGAGACAGAGTCACTTGGGCTAGCTATGGTTTCAGTATAGATAGCTCGCTGCAAGCTCCAACTCCTGGGCTCAAGTGCAAGTGATTCTCCACCTTCAGCCTCTTGTGTAGCTGGAACTACAGGCATCTGCTATCACATCCAGCTAATCTTTTTCTATTTTTGTAGAAAGGAGTCACTCTTGCTCAGGATGGTTTTTTTTTTTTTTTTTAAATACAGAGTCTTACTTTTTTGCCCTTGGTAATGTTGTGGTGTCATAGCTCACAGCAACCTCAAACTCCTGGGCTCAAGAGATCCCCTTGCCTCTGCCTCTCAAGTAGCTGGGACTACAAGTGCCTGCCATAACGCCTGGCTATTTTTTTTTTTTTTTTTTTTAAAAGAGATGAGGTCTTGCTCTTGCTCAGGCTGGTCTCGAACTCCTAAGCTCAGGTGATCTACCCGCCTCAGCCTCCCAGAGTGCTAGGATTACAGGCATAAGCCACTGTGCCCAGCCTCTCACGTTGGTCTTAAATTCCTGGCCTCAAGCAGTCCTACTACCTTAGCCTCCCAGCTTGCTAGAATAAGGAACGTGAGTCACCATATCTTGTTTTGTCTGTTTATTTCTACATGCCAGTTATTAATTTTACAAGTGTCCTTTCTATTGAGTTGGGAAGAATCATAAATCTCTCTGCAAAAGACACCAGACTTATTAAACCTTTATGGAACACACTATTTCTATATAATACAAACTTTTATGGATAAAAAGGGGAAAGTATCCAACTTTATCTGCTAACTCAAGTCTTTACATTTTTCTTCAACATTTTTATGACTAATCTTGGCCATTTCCTCTTCCATATTAAATATTTAAATCATTTTGCAAGATTCATAAAAGTTTTGATTAGAATTGAATTTATAATTTACAATCTTGCACTTTTCCATCCATGAATAATATCTCTGCATTTAATCATGCTTTTGTTAAGGTCCTTCAAGAATGCTTTGCTATTTTCTCTGTAGCTCCCCTTACCCCAAGATTACAGATTATGAAAAGTGAAGCATTTTTTGACTGGTATACAGGAGTGCCACAATTTTATGTTCCTAGATACAGATTAAAAAAATTTTTCCTTTTGGAATTATACACAGGCTATCTTATTATCTATTTATAAATAAGGTCAGTTTCACCTCTTCCTTTCCCATTTCTCTAAGACTTTTGTGTACATAATACACAAAAGCATGCTTTTTCTTCAATTTACTGTTAAGAGACCCTCTCCTTTATAGCAATTAACATAGGTCCTCTCTTGTAACTGATTAATAAGATACATATAGCATTATAGCAATAAATTTCTAGATGACGAATCATTGTCTCAAACATGGGACAAATCCTATTAATTCAGTTGTTTTTTGTAAATAACTCCTGAAATGAGATAGTTTTATTTAGAATTTTTGGCAACTATGTTCATAAGTGAAACGACGTACGTTTTCCACCTATTTCCTTGGTAAGGTTCGAGATAAGTTAATCAGAGGTTTAAGAAATGTTGGATACTTTTCCTTTTCCTTAAATGTTTGTATAATACAACAAGTATTGTCTTCAATAAAGGTTTGGCAAGTCTAGGCCATGCACAAACGATCATGGCTGTAATCTTAGCACTCTGGGAGGTCAAGGGAGCTGGATCACCTGAGCTTAAGAGTTTGAGAACAGCCTGAGCAAGAGGGAGCCCCTGTCTCTACTAAAAATAGAAAAACTAGTCTAGTGTTGTGGCAGGCGCCTATAGTCCCAGCTACTTGGGAGGCTGAGGCAAGAGGATCTTGTGAGCCCAAGAATTTGAGGTTGCTGTGAGCTATTATGCCATAGCACTCTACCCAGGGCAATACAATGAGATTGTCTCAAAAAAGAAAAGGAAAATGAAGGCTGGGTGTGGGCTCACGCCTGTAATCCTAGCAGCCTGGGAGGCCAAGGTGGGTGGATTGCCTGAGCTCAGTTCAGACCAGCTTGAGCAAGAGCAAGACTCCATGTCTAAAAACAGCAGGGCATTTGTGGCTGGTGTCTACAGTCCTAGCTGTAGGAGGCTGAGGCAAAAGAATTGCTTGAACCCAGGAGAGTTTAAGGTTGCTGTGAGCTATCACCCCATGGCACTTACCAGGGGCAACAAAGTGAAACTCTGTCTAAAAAAAAAATATTTGGTTTGTCTTTTGTGAAGAGATTTGATTCCTACTAATTTTTGTTTTTTGCAGTTTTTGGCCAGCGCTGGGTTTGAACCCGCCACCTCCAGCTTATGGGGCCGGAGCCCTACTCCTTTGAGCCACAGGCGCTGGCCCCCTAATTCAGTATTTTTTAAGAGCTACCAGTTTATTCTGGTTTTTCATTATTTTTGACTCAATTTTGGTAACATGTTTTCTGTAAAAATACCCATTGCATCTATTTCTACATCACTGGTTTTTAAGTGAATCACTTAAAAACTGGTTTTTCATTATTTTTGACTCAATTTTGGTAACATGTTTTCTATAAAAATACCCATTGCATCTATTTCCTCAAATATTCTGACACAGAGTTGTTCATCTGTGTTACAGGCTTTATCTTTACTAATATAATTTCTTCATCTTAACCCTCAGTATACCAGAAATAATAGTCATCATTTATCATCTAAGTGTAGTTTTTAAAAAATGAGTTACTTAGTGAAAATGTAGAGAACAAAATTATTTAAAAACTTTTCTTGGTTTGAAGGTATTTATCATGCCTCTTGGATGTAATCAGATTCTAGAAGCTAGAACATATTCATCTTATAAATATTATATGTGTTGCTGAAACAAGCACTATTCATCTTATAAACTCCAGAGCTTACATATGTCTCTGCTGAGTTCTAGTTTATTAGTTCTTGTTCTTTTTGCACTTATTGTCATCAAAACGTACACTTTTATTTTTTTGGGACAGAGTCTTACTCATTATGTCACCCGTTGGTAGAGTGCTGTGGTGTCACTGCCCACAACAAACTCTTGGGCTTAAGTGATTCTCTTGCCTCAGCCTTTCAAGTAGGCCTGGGACTACAGGCACCCACCACAACGCCTGGCTATTTTTTTTGTTGTAGCTGTCATTGTTGTTTGGCAGGCCTGGGCGGGGTTCAAACCTGCCAGCCCTGGTGTATGTGGCCGGCGCCCTAACTGCTGAGCTATAGGCACTGAGCCAAAATGTAGTTACTTTCAAAACTGTGATACCATATTTTTGTTGTAGAGAGGACAGAAATCTCTGCTTCGTAATTGCAGAACATTTTATCAATATGAGTTAGAATAGATAATCCCAATTGATTTTTCACTTCTACATCATCTATTTCCTTCCAATAATCTTTGACACACCTGCTTTTAGTATTTATCTATTACAAATCTCACCAAGTAAATCCTGATGAAAAACATAAAAGAAATTCTTGTCACAAAGTACTGCATGAGGAAACCTTTCCTTTTGTATAATTACGTGAATGAGAACACTATATTTCCTTTTGTCTTTACAAGTATATTGTTCACTCACTATTAAATTCGGGAAAATTTTTCTAGAATATTAATATGTCAAGTGAAAATTTAGTCTGAGATTTTGCTTATAAGCAAGAAGGCTGTAAGATCAACTTTACCATCATCATTAGAGTCCACAGTGCTAATTCACTAATAATCATGAAACATCTGTCAGTTTTTTTTTTTTTCCTTTTGGGCTGGAGTCTTATTTTGTTGCCCTCAATAGAGTTGCAGTGTCATCATAGCTCACAGCAACCTCAAACTCTTGGGCTCAAGAGATCCTCTTGCCTCA
>CAUYTI010073738.1:0-37086 GCA_963575145.1 Galago senegalensis | reverse complement strand
ACAGGCGCCTGCCACAACGCCCGGCTATTTTTTGGTTGCAGCCGTCATTGTTGTTTGGTGGGTCCGGGCTGGGGATTCGAACCCGCCACCTTAGGTGTATGTGGCTGGCGCCTTAGCCGGTTGAGCTATAGGCGCCGAGCCATAGAGCTCAGGTTTTAATGGAATGTAACATAAAGATATAATTTAATTGGCTAGAGAAAAAATGGTTTACACAATTCCAAAGTATGAGAATAGATACTGGTTATTTGAAAATAAATTAAAGGAATATGATGTATTATTTAAAGTATTTCTCATCCAAAAATGAGTTTAGGTGAATCAAAGTTGGGCTTTTTAAAGCATGAGTATACTTTGTGTTAAACATTTCTTCCTCCCCTTGCTCGTTTGGAAGGGAAATCAGGCCAGATGTGAACAAAGCTGCCTTTGATGGAGAGTTTTCTTTAGATGCATTAAGAGACATTTGTAAAACATCATGTGGTTTTAACCTAATACTTTAAATCGATGACTTTTTGTCATCTGTCAAAAAGTCATTTCTGCCCCCCATCTGTCAAGGGGCAGAAAACTTTTCTTAGCCTACATTTTAGCAACTTGCTATTTATTAGGGTGTAACAAAGGAAGTAGAGAATAATTCTCAAGATGGGTCTTTCTCCCTTCTGTTTGAAATCATAACATAAAGCAAATAAAGTAATTCCTTTTTAATCTTCCTGAACATCTGCCCTTCTCGTCACCTTTTCTTTTCTTCCCACTTTCACAAAGAAACCAGAGGTATGAGAATGGAATTCCTTCAGTGTTCTGGCCAACCTACAGCACCCGGCATCCTCACCTATCCTCCCTCCCTTCCATCCTGTCATAATGAAGCAAGCGGTACCCAGATCTCCCTCCTGCCTCTTTTCTCAATTATTTTACAAAAGCTATTGTCCTTTTCCCTCCTGTATCGGGATATTTCCAATCAGCATTTTAAAATTCTCAAATCTCCCCCTTCTCTGAGACTAGTCCTTTCCCCTCTCTACCTTCTCCTCTCCCTAATCACTGCATTTCCCACTAACTTCATCCCCAATCCATTCCGATCTCCTTACCACTGCCATTATTTTAATATCTCATCCCTTGCTAAGGTCAGCTATGACATCAATGGCTCTAATTCAATGAATAACATTGTAGTCTTTTTCTTAGCTGACCTTTCGGAATCATTTAACAGTGTTGACCCTTCTCCTGGGGTTGCCGTTTTCACTAGACAGGCACCATGACACCTTCATTTGACTCCAGCTTCTGTGGCAGTAATTGTCAGGTCCTTGCTGATTTACTTGCCTGTATCCAGTCTTTAAACACTGAACTCTTTAAATCTTGGATTAAACATTCTCTAGACTTCTTCCAAGGGAATCTGTAGATGAAAATTCCTGAATTTCTACCTGCAGCCCTTACCTTTCCTCATCTAACCCTCAGGCTTGCATGCTTAACTGCCTATCTAGTTACTTCTGAAATACACTAACTGGAATTGCCAAAATGTAATGAAATATCGCTACATCTTAAAAAGACAAAAACCATCGTGGCACCTGGTCTGACAATTACTGGTTTTCTTAGTGATATCAGAAGCTAGCCTGACACTCACAGCCAGGCCAAGTTTTTCACACCTGTTGGACACAAAGTGTCTCACAGAATACTAATGTCACAGTCAGTCTGATGTCACAATGAAGTGAGACAATATTGTTTCTAAGCACATACAGAAAACAAGGACTCTATCTAACTCACAACCTACCAAGCACCCCTCTCCCCCAGCTAACGTAACTGCTCATTGCTTCTTTACCAATTACAACTTCATCCTCATTCTGGTCCGCTCTCCCTAAATATGAGATGCATTGAGATAAGCTAGCATCCATCTGTCACCATTTTCTGACAATGACCAGTCTGGAATGGAACCCTGCTTTCTTAGACCCTCCCCGGGGTCTTATACTGTGCCTCTTTCTTTGATTGTCTAGCTCTTTGCCTATTTACTAGGCTATGCCGGGGCTGTGATAAATGCCTTTACCTTCCAGTGTTATAAAATGTGGTGGGTTTGTTACTATTATAAACTTTAATTACTGGATCAGTGCATCAGCCTTAGAGGTCCGATTTATAAGAGCAGGAACTGCGTCTCAGGCTACTTCTTGATGTGAAGTACTTACCAGGACAACATTCAAAGCATACACATAATGAGTGTCAGTTGGTTAGAGGTTCCTGAGAGCTCATGGAATTATATAAAATGATTGTGCATCAGTGATTTGATTAGGTGCAGTTATTTAATTATCCTCGTAAGGAATCCAGGCGATGTTTCATAAAAAACTGAGGAACACACGTTCATTTTTGCTGTCTGTAGTACGTGTCGGTGACATTTTGACAGGAAATATTCCTAATAAAAACTGGCAGACACCTCTTGCTAATCTAGTAATTCTTATGATTAAGAAATTTCTGCTTGTACTCTAAACTTAATACTTTTGGTGAGATTTGCTCCTTGCAACCTCACTTCATGTAGTTTTAAAATATTACAAATGTAATTTAGAACTAATATGCCTTAAATATTTTTTATATGATTGAAATATTCTCTATTAAAGAAAAACTTAGAATTTTTCACAAATGCATGATATTTATTTTTAGTTATCCCCACAAGAGTAGGAAAAAAGGCAAGGGAATCCCGGGCATCCCTGTAGAAAGGTATTCTTTGACATACTCATGTCATATTCATGTATTACTTTGACCTTCAGAGCCCTAAAACTAACTGATTAAGCAACATCCTCTCATGCACAAAGACGCTTCACACACAACAGAAGACCGCTTTACTCATTTTTTTAACTCTTATATTACTCTTTATCATATTTATATTTGTATGTATTTATGTTCATGCAGTTCTTCCTGATGAATACATATGAGCTCCTAGCCATACTTCCATTTAATTATCTCTAGAGTCAACCATCTCTTCTCTAACCTCATCACTGTCCACTAGCTCCTCCCTGGGCCTCTCCTCCTTGCAAGAGTCTAATTGCCTCCCTCTAATTTCACATTCATTACCACGGAAGCCTTGTCTCACATTTCTGTCTTTATATTTGCATTCTTCTGCCTACCATGCCCTTCCTTTTTATTTTATTTTATTTTTTTGTCAACCAGAAAATTATTATCTGTTTTAGCACTCCTGAAATTAATGACCTACGGTAATTACATCTCACTTTTGTGTATAATTTGCAGCTCTTCCCCTCACTATATTGCAGTGAATTATTTATCTGTGAATTCCTTCTAAGACTAGAGGCTGTTGAGAGCCTGGGTATAGGAATGTACCTTTATATCCTAGCCCCAGGCACAGTGTCTAACAAATGTAAGCAGTTGAATAATGTGTTTAAATAAATGGTTGGATGAATCCTGACCTGATAGAGCAATTGGGTTATCCAATTTTATTTTGGACATACGATATTTTATTTCTCTAAAATATTGGATCACGTAGGTTAAATAATGACACTGAAACAGGAAAGATCCCTCTTTCCTCCTTCTCCCCCTCCCCCTCCACTTTACTGGCCTCCTTTCTCTCTTTTTTTCTTCCTTCCCTCTGAGATATTAATCACCTACTATTGTGTTTTGCCATGTATAATGTGCTCCCATGTATAATGCTCACCCGCATTGTTTGCCCAAACTTTCAAGCACATGCCTCTCAAGAAAATGGCTGGTTCTTAGCTGGAAAAGACACCTCTGGGGAGGGCTAACACTTCCCCAGTAAACATGCAGTTGGCACTGCCCTCATGCAGCCATGGGCCCTGTGAAGGTTTCCCCTTCCCTCTCTCCTGGGAGCCCTTCCCTTCCTGCCACATTGGGGGCCACTGCTAAGAGGACTGCTCACATGGCCGGCAGGGTGGGAGGTTCTAAGGCCACTCAGCCCATGAGCATCAAGTGGGTCCCTGGGGGCCCTTCAAGCAGCTGGGCTTTGGCTGTCTCTTTACAGTTTGCTTTTGCCCCAGCCACCTGCCAGACCTGCCACCACCCCCAGTCCTAATGGCAGTGCAGTGGTGGACACTGTTCCAGTTCACTCCCACCAGATCCTGTACTGGAACCCTGATGTGCCTGGTGGGAGATAGCAGCAGTCCTGGGGAGGCTACTGAGCCCCTGCTGCTCCCAAGCTTCCTAACCATGTCTAATGCACATGTTTATTTTTCTCTTAAAAATTTAAGCTAAAAAGTGGACCATATATACAGCAAAATACGGTATATTCTAGGTACTGGAGATACTGCTGAGAATTTTTCTAGAACAGCATTTGTTCTTTTAATTCTGAAACTACAGATCTGCCACAAACAGGGAAATTAGGTGGACTTTATCAATACTCCTACCACTGGGGTGTAAATTTTAGTTATCATCCACCCAGAGGAATGGGTAAAGAGTGAGAAAGGCAAAGAATATTCTTATACCTTTGATAATTGTCTTGTAAAATTTGGAATGCATTATTTGTAAAATGTTCACATAAAGTAAATGCTAAGGTGTTTTGCAATCACAAGGCTTGTAAAAGCTTGGAAAGTCATTAAGCAAATGTTTAATGGGTGAATCTGACATATTCTCCTGGCTGCAATGAGCAAAATATTGATAAAGTTTAAACCATCTGCCTTATAAAAAAACTACAGATAGCAGCCTCTTCAAAATTCTAGTAATAGTTTGAAAGATTTCACCATTCTGAGAGTCTGCACCTTTTTTATTTAGATAAATCTAAGTATATTTAGCTTAAATAAAATATTTTTCACTTTTATTGCAAAGATTTACATACACTTTACAAAATATGAAGCATTTCTTTTCTTTTCTTTATTCTTAGCCTTCCCTAAGAACAAATATGTCACTTTGGCATAAATTTGTACTATCAATTTAAGGTTATTCTATAATATATCTTTGTCTTTTTAAAAGTTCTCCAAAATCAGTAGATCAACTGAATTTGATCAGTTGGAATACCAACTGGAATTCAAGATTTTAATAAATGGCTAAATCTGTTTATATTTTGGTATTATTACACACAGTGTCACTCTGAAAAATATTATAATAATATATTAAATTGTAGGCACAAAAACATAGAAGGGAACAGACACATAGGCACAGATTAACAGACAGGTTTATAACCAGTAATCTTACATGTTCTACCTACATATAGGCTTTCAGCAGCAGTAGTTTTGAAGAGCTAGGCAGGGTTGCAGCAAAGCTGAATTTCACAGAGAAAAGGTAGGTTTACAGGAAATATTCTCTTAGCTTTTGGACCTGAAGTTTAGTGCTTATCATTAATTTTGGAAATTTCTTTGCCATTTTTTATTTAAATATCTCTTCTGTTCACTTTTCAGAGAATTCTAATTATGCTTATAAGTATATTATCCCATAACTCCTGCATATTCTGTTCTTAAATTTCACTCTCTCTCTCTCTGTCTCTGGTGTGTGTGTATGTGTCTGCATGTGTGTGTCTGTGTGTTTCTGTGTGTGTGTGCACGCTTCATCCTGGTAATTGTTATTGTCTTATCCTCAAGTTCATTGACTCTTTCATTGGTTGTATTGAACCTACCAATGTGCTTGTCAAATATTCTATTCATCTTTGTTGTTATGGTTTTTATTTTTAGCATTTCTAGATTCGTTCTTACAGATTTTCTGCTGAAACTTCTCATCTACTCATACATGTTTTCTATCTCATCGATTAGAAACTTTAATAGATTACTGATAGTTATTTCAAACTCCTAGTATAATAGTACCCAAATCTGTGTTATGTTTGAGTCTGGTTGTGATAATAACTGCTTTGTGTATTTACTGTTTGCTTTTGCCTTTTTGTAGCCTTTTTTTATCCTTCTGAACTGTAATTCTCATGCAGGATAATATATCTAAGGCAATATACATTTTTTATTGCGATAAAATATACATACAATTTTTCAGTTAAGCCAATTTAAGAGTGCAACTCAGAGACATTAAGCATATTGAAGTTAATGTACAAACATTACCATCATCCACTTCTAGAATCTTCTCCTCATCCCAGATGGAAACTCTGCAAGTGTTAAGCAGTAACTGTCCCTTCCTGACCCCCCAGTAACCACTATCCTACTTTCTGTTTCTATGAACTTAGTTATTCTAGTACTTTATATAAGTAGGATCATATATGTTTGTCCTTTTGGGTCTGACTTGTTTCACTTAATATGTGTGAAGTTTCATTTATGTTGTATCATGATGTCAGAGTTCCATTTATTTTTAAAGCAGAATAATATTTTCTTGTATGTAGGTACCACATTTTGTTTATCCAGTCATCACTGGATATCTGGGTTGTCTTTATGAAGCATAGTTTTATGTGTGGTGATGAGCCTTTTCCTTCTCTTAGGACTTTAATGCAATGTGTGTTTTAATCAACTCAGAAGTAGTACTGGTTTGAGGTTTGTTGTTACTGGTCACCCTCAGGTCACCACAGCCTTCAAATTCTACTAGTGGTGCTATATTTCTGCTGTTGGGAGTGGTTTTCCAGAGGTCATGTTCTCAATATACCCTTCACTCTGATTTGGGTTTGGCCTTCGCACATTCTCCAGAGAAAGTCTCTCCCTTTCTATTCTCCAGGATATACCACACTGTTATTTTCACTCTAAAGGTATTAGTTTGGTCATAGCAAGGGGCAAAGGGGCATGAAATTCTCTGATACTCTGATTAAGCCTTTTGGGCTCAGATGACTTTCTATTTTGCCCTTGGGCCTTTGGCATGTAACCTTCAGAAGTGCTGGGCACCCAGCTGCAGCCTGGATGGTGGTGGTAGCTTTTGTTTGGTTTTGTTCCCTACCCCTGTAGAGAAGGAGTTCTAGGGTCCAATGGTGACAGCTTTCATTACTTTTCACAGTGCAGAAGAATTTGTATACAAGGAGACATCACACTGGCTGGCTTGTGCCAATGGCTGTTGTTATTCCTCCAGCCAATATTAGACAGAAAATCTTTATCAAGATTCTCTTGAGAGGGGTACAAGTGAATCTTTCTAAGAGTAGAATGTGAATGTTTTAAAACAATAACTGAGAAAATGACATGAAGGCTCTGTTGACCAGTTTGATGGAAGTATTGCAGATTGTGTGTGAAAACCCCACATTGTACCCCAGAAGTGCATTAATGTACATAGTAACCATTCAATAAAAAGAAAAAAATAAACAAATGGGACTCAATTAAACTGAAAGGCTTCTTTACAGCAAAGGAAACAACAACCAAAGCAAACAGACAACCTTCAGAATGGGAAAAGATATTCGCATATTATGAATCAGACAAAAGCTTGATAACTAGGATCAATAGGGAACTCAAATTAATCAACAAAAAAGACCAAACAATCCCATATATCACTGGGCAAGAAAGATGAATAGAACCTTCTCTAAAGAAGACAGATAAATGACTAACAAACATGTGAAAAAAACTCCTATCATCCCTAATCATCAGAGAAATGCAAATCAAAACTATTGAGATTATCACCTAACCCTAGTGAGAATGGCTCATATCACAAAGTCTCAAAGCTGCAGATGCTGGTGTGGATGTAGAGAGAAGGGAACACTTTTACACTGCTGGTGGGACCAAACTAATACAAGATTTTTGGAAAGAACTATGGAGAATCCTCAAAGAACTCAAACTAGACCTTCCGTTTGATCCTGCAGTCCCATCACTAGGCTAACAGAAAAAAATAATCCTTCTATCATAAGGACCTTTGTACTAGACTGTTTATTGCAGCTCAATTTACAATTGCCAAAATGTGGAAACAGCCTAAATGCCCACCAACCCAGGAATGGATTAAAAAACTGTGTGCTATATATACCATGGAATACTATTCAGCCATTTTAAAGATGGAGAATCTACATCTTTTGTATTAACATGGATGGAGGTGAAACACATTCTTCTTAGTAAAGCATCACAAGAATGGAGAAGCAAGAATCCAATGTACTTAATTCTAATATAAAGGCCATATGTGAGCTAATACAAGAGGGGTGGGTAGGGGAATGGAGGAGCAGAGAGAGGGGAGGAGGAAGGTGGTAGGAGGTCATGGTGTATGGGACATCTCTTCAGGGTGGGACACAATTATAAGAGGGATATCTAACAAATCCAATTAGTGTAACCTAATTCTTTTGGGATGAATCCCAAACAATAAAAAATAAGAAGAAGAAGAAAATAAAACATATAAATAAATAAGTTTATTTAGTTTCCAAAAAAGGAATATAGTTTGTGAACAGTTAGAAGATAATTTGGGGGGGGGGGAAGTAGAGATTTTGGAGGCAAAGACTTAGATTTTAGTCTTCCTTAATGACTTGTTAGCCATGAGGGCTTAGGAAAAGTCAGTTAACCTTTCTGAAACCCTTTTCATTTTTTTGTGGACTGTGTGTATTGTAAGAAGCTACAAACCATAGGTGAAGCCCCAAATTATGGAAAGGAGCTTGGAAGGCATTTCAAATAATTCTCAGCATCAGTCATGTGCTCCTTGACTATAGTAACAGCCTGATCTTATAAAAAAGGAAAAAATGTCTTACTGGAATCCCGGTGAGCCATCAGTACAGATGATACTCTAATCTTATTAGATATAAAGGAAATTCTGACTGGGCTGAAACTGAAAATCACATAGATCTTACAGAATTTTTTGTAAAATTAGTCAGTATCTCTATTCCCACCAAGTTATTTGCATCCACTGATTTACACGGGTCCTGAGAAACTAAAAAAATCTTATTGAAATTTGACATTTAAAGAAAGATGGGCGATGGCCAGCAGGGCTCCAAAAAAACCGAACTTCAGGGAGAGATGACAAGGTGTTGTTCAGGAGCCAGATACACCAGGATGGACTGAGCAACAGACCCAGAATGATGCATAGCAATGGTGGTTCTGAGAACATGTAACCGGTGATAACAAAATTCATCATAACCCAAACCTTCTGTGCGCCCAGGAAAGATTAGGTCTGAGAACTGGAAACGCCGCACTGCTGGTTTCTGAAATACTTCTATCTCAAGAAATTTTCATATGAGACCCACTTTGGGCAAGTATTACACAAAAAGCACACTTTTCTCACTTCATAAGTGAAATGACAGGTACTAGGCCTGACAATGAAGTTCACGAACTCATCCCAGAAAATGTGCTATGCACCTCATTACTGCATATCACCAGTCACCTTCGATGTTCTCCCCTTGGGACATTAAGCACTGACACTGGCAGCTAGTCCACCCTTCAAAGCAGTTTTAAAACTCTTTTTCTGGAATGGCCTTCAGAGCTGTCACCATCTGAGGTCTGACAATTAAGGTCATGAATTCATCCTAGAAAAGTGCTTTGAAGGGCCCAGCACAGTGGCTCACGCCTGTAATCCTAGCACTCTAGAAGATGTAGACAGGTGGGTTGCTTGAGCTCCAGAGCTGGAGAGCAGCTTGAGCAAGAGCAAGACTCTAACAGTAGCCAGGTTTCATGGCAGGAACCTATATTCCCAGCTACTCAGGAGGCTAAACCACGAGGATCACTTGAGCCCCCAATTTTGAGGTTGCTGGGAACTTTGATGCCACAGTACTCTACCCAGGCTGACAAAGTGAGACTCTGTCCAAAAAAAAGAAAGAAAAGAAAGAGGGAGAGGAGAGGAGAGGAGGGGAAGGGAGGACAGAGGGAGAGGAGATGGAGAGGAGATGGAGAGGAGAGGGAGAGGAGAGGGAGAGGAGAAGAGAAAGGAAAGAAAGAAAAAGAAAGAAAAGAAAAAGTTCTTCGAAGGGTGAACTAGGCACTGGTGTCAGTGCACAGCTTCTCAAGGGGAGTACTTGAAGGGGAATGAACTAAGGTGTGTGGCACTTTTTCTAGGATGAGTTTGCAAACTTAATTGTTCATCTTCTATTTTCACCAACGAGAAGCCTCTACTTTAAGGTGCAACTTTTGAAGCCCAGGGACTGGTCTTTCAGCAGAGTACGATTCAAAGTATGTCTCTGTGAAACTGACAGAGCTGGAGACTGCAGACGTTCAGCTTGGCTGGCAGAACAGATTTAGGGGCACTCTCCAGCCCTCCTGTCTATAATAATCAAATTCCCCCAAACATCTGGGTAAGGTGGCCTGGGAAAAGCTGAGCTTTCTGCAGTCTGGCAGACTAAGGTTCAGTGTTGATGTTAATGTGGCCTCATGTGTATGTATGCTCAGACTTGTGAAGCCCAGTGCCTCAGTTTCCACAGCTGTTAAGTTCCAGGAGAAACCAGGATTACATGGTGAAGATGCTGTATCCATCATTTGTTACTCTTTTCATGTATTCATCTCAGTCAGAGAAGCCTAGAAGCCTAAAAGCTACGTTTTTCAGACTTTCTTTCTCACCTGCTTCTGGTTATATTGTTTAAATGGGAGACTCTAAATGGAAAATTGGATGGCAAGAGGGGAAAAAAAGCATTTTTCTACTGTGCCTTCAGCAGTAAGAGCAGCAGCAAATGGTTCCAGAAGCCACAAGTGTGGCTGTGGCAGTGGCAGGGCCTGCAGCAGAAAAGCAGCAGGGGCACCCGAGGCTCCCTGGTTAGTATCTTCCTCTCTTCCAGGGAGATTTGCAACCAATTCCTTACGTTCAATTGCCCTTCAATTAAAATATATGTAATAGTTTCCATATTCCTAACCAGAGATTGACAAATAGAAAAGTAGAAAGAAACAGGTCAGAGGTATTTTCCTCTAAACAGAGCCCACAACCCAAGGTATTAATTGCACATAAAGAAGGGCTGGCTTTATTGAATACAGCACAAAACCACCAGTCAAAAAGACACAAGATTTACTCCCAGATCCTCTAATCCCCCCCAAAAATATGCACAATTTCAAGGAAGCTGCAAAGTAAAGAGAAACTAGTGCTGAATAAGGTATAAAAGATGTGGATTCTTGTCCCAACTAAGCCACTTACTAGTCTCCAGATAGGGTCTTCCATCACCTTTGGGAGGCTCAGCTTCTCCACAAGATAATAGGTAAAATCAGGGACAAATATTCAAAAAGCTTAACAACTGATTAATAAGATCAGCCAAGTAAATACAATAAATGTGTACTAAGGGGTAATAAATATCTCTTTATATTTGTGATGACTAAAAACGCATTTGTTAATATTCTGTACATACTGTTTGGGATCTATTATGGGAGTTTTATCTGTTACTTACAATCCTCACAGAAATCTCATTTTCAGATGCCAAAACTGAGAGCTCTGACAATTAAATAACTTGCTCAATGTCAGTAAGCGGGAAAGTCAAGACTTGAACCCCGACCATTCTGTTCCAATAGACCCCACTCTTCCAGCATCCCCCAGTGCTGCTAGCTAATTGTTATGGAAGGAGCACTTTGGAAGCCATATAGGGTCAAGCACAGGATGGCTAGCTTAATTCCACAATCAGCAGATTTCACACAATATAAGAGACCATTACTTTAGAAAATATAAATGTGTCACCCTCCCTCTGGTAGTTTGTGCTGTCTGTAGCTTGTGATCCCCTGTGACCCATGAGGCATAGGGTTTCTCAGCACAAGATGAGTTCCAGCACGTACTCACATACTCCTGATCTAATCACAGGACTAACTGAATAATTACCATTTTGTCAGTGAAGCAATAAAGCTGACTATTATTCTCATTTACATTTCTAAGGCAACATAAAAATAACCCCTTTTAAATGGTACCCACTCACTTTCTCCTTATATGCTAATTCATGTCACAATTTCAGAGCCTGAAGGAAGATTTCCTGCAAAACATCTCACAGCCTTAAAGTTGCACATGTTCACAATTCTGATTGCCAGGTTACAAACACAAATTCACTTCAGTTCCAAATCAGTTCCATATTGATAAGTCTTTAGGGAGGACAATTGATACACATTGATTTTGAATTCTCTGACTATTTCAAGGCTTTGGAATATTTTGCATTAAAAAATTCCAGCCTCATTCTGTGACTTTAGTGAAGCACAGTAAGTATTGTCACCAGTATTAATCAAACCAAAAATCAACTCCCCTATTTAACTATGTTATCTTTTTCTCTATAGTAATTCGTATAGTCACAGTGATATCGGTCATGGTTTGGATGTCCAGTCCCCTCAAATCATATGTTAAAATGGTGCAGATGGGGCCTGGTGGGAGTTGTTTGGGTCAGGGAGGTAGATCCCTCATGAATGGCTTGGTGGTTTCCTCAAAATTATGTCTGAGTTCTTCTTCATTAGTTCACTCAAGAGCTGGTTGTTTTAAAGGAGCCTGTCACCATCTCCACCCTCTCTGTCAGTCCTTCACTCACCAGGGGACACACCTGCTCCCCCTTTGCCTTCAGCTTTGATTGGAAGCTCCCTGTAGCCCTCCCCAGAAGCAGATGTGGGCGCCATGTTTCTCCCACAGAACACAGAAGGAGTCAACAAAACTCTTTTCTTTGTAAATTAGCTGGCCTCAGGTATTTCCTTTATAACAGTGAAAAATGGACTACTACATTATCCAATTAATTTCTTGATTTGAAGTAATAAATTGCAACTTAGTATCATGACTTAACTAAGACATCTGAGTAATTAATTTGAACCCAGCCACTATTCACCTTTGTCACCATTTTTAATTGATATTGTCATATGTATAAATCAGGTGACTGCTTTTACACACAGATTGTGTATTTCACATTTAAAGTATTCACCTTTGGGTATGTATTCAGATTCTGTGTGTTATGGGCAAAAGTTTTTCATTTTGATCTTCAGTTCAAAAATATTTAATGCCTCTCTCATAGAAGGCATCAAGTACTCCCAAAGGAAGAAGAAAAAAAGATTACATTTCTTCCTGGAAAATGATTTCTTCTTGACTTCCTGTCTCCATTTCTTTCTTTCCTTCCTTAAAGTAGCTTACAAAAATGATCAATATAATATATTGTTAAGAAAGTAAAAGAATCAAGATGAGGAGACAAAAAGGAGTTGGAAAAATAAAACAAAGGTGTGTTAGAGCCATTGTACTGACCCAGACATCTTCCCCACTTGCTAGTGGTGATTATAAATACGGCTATCCGTTTCCTAGAAACCCTAGCAAAGGGAAAAAAGTGCTACCATTTATATGATTCATAATTCCTATAAGATGCCTTTTTGCTTACTAATGAGAAACATTAATAAGGAAGCACAATGGTTCTTTCGTAGAGGAGAAACATAATCTTAAACAAGGGTGTTTTTATTAAAGAAGGAGGAAGCCCCTGAGAGACTCCAGGGACAGAGAAGCAGAAAAGCAGACAGAGCCCACAGGGCAAGGAAATAAGTCAAGGGTAGAAGAAAACTATAATGAAAGAGAATCAGGACAGAAAATAAACTTTTTCTCCGGTCCAAGCCTGGGGTCATTATCCTGAGAACCTTCAAAGTCCAAGTTTCTGTACATATACAAGAATTTGCCTCCACCCATTCATCTCCTGCCTGAATCCTATACTTTCTAAAATTAGAAATGGATAGAAAAAAAATTCTTAGAAAGCAGAAACTTTTTAATTGTAATAAACTGCAAGGAAAAAAAAAAGGACAGAAACCTGGGCTGCTTTTAGGGATCACCCTTGGCTTTAGGAAAACCGCATGTCAGTGGGAAGAAGCTGGTAGTTAAACAAAACAAAAAGGGTTGCTGTCTCCCAAGTCAGCCTGGAAGTGTTTTAAGGCAGAGTTTAGTGGCTTCACAGACTTGGGCTAGTGCGGGCTAAGGCCCCAGCTGGCTCATCCCCAAAATGCAAGCTAATGACATTCTACAAAGGACATCCATTGCAAAATCACCAAAGCCACTGTTTCCATTTTTCTTTTTTGAACCCTTCAGAAGGAGTGCAGCTGTCTTCTTTGGAACCCCCCAAAGGAGCAAACAGACCAAAAAAAGAAAAAAAAATCCTAATGACATAGGTGTCAGATTGTCTGGGAAGAGCTGCCTGCTGATGGCTGTCTGTGACACTATTTACCAAAGGATAAGACTCTTCAGGAACTTGCTCCTCTAGCGAGGACCTGGTCCACTGCTGGCCTTTCCTCATGAGTCAATCCATCCTACATCCACAGCGTTCTCTGCAATGTAGATACTTAAGAGAAAAATGTTTGCAAAGCTTCTTAGGTTTCTAAAATCAAGACTTTTCTTTAGTCTTACCTAGAGTTCTCACAGAACAAGGTCATTGTAGATCTTACTATCAGGATTCTTTTATCATTGTATTAAATTCTCTATTTGGGTGATTATCTTCTAACTAGACCATGAGACTTTTAAGAACAGGAACTTGTCTTACTCTTTCTGACACAAAGCTTAGGGCTTAATTAATACAAAGTAAATAAAGAAAGGCAGCACCCTGACCACTCCTCCCTGTGGGTAGCCACTGTTCCACTTCCTAACTCTCCTGGAATTCTCCAAGTTCTGGTTTATATCCAAATCGGGTCCTCTCGCATTTTTTCACCTTAATTCTGTGGGCCTGTCCACTCTAGCTGCCCCAAATCACCTTCGATTATGTTAGCTTGAGTTAGCTTCAGACTCTTTTAGCCAGGAATGCTGACAGACATACAGCAGCAAGGACTCAGCTGAATTAGCGAACTCAGTTAAATGAAGAGGAACAAACAAAAAAATGGTTCATAGGAGCTGACAAAATAGGCAAATGTAAGACATTTTATTTAACCCTAAATGTCAATTGGGACCTCTCTGATTCTTGATATCTGGGGGAAAATAACTGGAACCCCTCAATTCTACAGCCTGTGAAAAATCTGAAGCCTTCTCTCAGATTTCTAAAATTTCCCCGGGACATTTATCATCTGCTGCCAAACTGTTCCTATTGAGTGTCCATTTTCATACCTCTACTCTCCCTTCAAAACATCATTTACCAAGACAGGAATGTCAGCCATCTCACCAATTTATAAACACGCACACACACTGACATGAAATATTTATCGTATAAGAAGAGGCAGTGTTGTTATATGACCTTGAGCAGGTTATTTCATCTCTTTGTGTCTTAGCTGCCACACATCGTATAATGGGGACAATACTAGTATGTGCCTCATAGGATTGTTTTAAAAATTAAAGGGGATAATACAAGTCTAGATCATAGCTCATGATGACCTCACACATTCAACATAGGAAACTTTCAACACCCAATTCATAGCGATGCCAGAAACTTTTCCTGAAGGACTGGGTCCTCAGAGACACCAACACACCCACCACGTTTGAAAGGAAAAAAAAAAAAAAGATATGCAATCTAACTGCTCTCAAAATTCCTTACAACCACCCTGCAACTGGATGTTTTGCCCTTCCCAAGGAGAGCCCAGAATCTCCTTCTCTGAATCTTCTCTGTTGTCTAAAGATTCCTCCCCTGGGCCAGGGACCCAGGCTCTTCATCTCTCTCCTTACATAGGCACTTTTCCAAGTGGAGACATCCCTTACCAAAGAAGAATTTCCAATTCCTGCTCTAAAAATGATAAGCTATGTCTAGTTACAACGGTTTCTAGACCCTAATCATTTACATAGTACCCTTGTGATTTTCTTTACATTCATTTAATGGATATGAAAACATATACAATATTTTTCTTTACATATACTTTTAAATTTTAAATAAATTTATCTTAAAAGGAAATGTTATTTCACTACTGTAAGTGGCAAAACAGTATTACTTGTTGTGAAAGCATTGTGTATCAAAGCAGTACCCTGAACCTCATAAATGGATCAATGTACAAAGTTATGATTTAATAAAAAATAATTTAAAAAATAAAATAAATAGAAAAAGGAGTTATCGGTATACTACCTAAATTCCTTATGTATTATTAACAATGTATGGATCACAATTTGGTAAATGTGAGCCTAAAAGATCCTTTATTATGGACACTCAGAGGCTGTACTGAGAGGAAATGAGAGAAGTCTGTGACATTTGTCTGTTATTAATACTGGGACAGGTGTGAGGAGAAACATATGCTTATGGGATCCAGTTAGAAAACTGACAGAGAGGACGGTGCAGAGATGAGACTCAGGTGCATGATATCATCTCATATCCCACACTGTTCCACAACACACACAAGAATGGCTAATGTCCATCTAATTGAATTGTATTCTGCTGTTAGAATCTAATGCTGCTATAAATAAATGTTTAAAAGGCAGAAACATTAGGGATCATAATATCTCAATTATTACCCCAAAAAGTGCATTTTAACCAACTGATCTTGGCTTGATATGGTGACTGAAATTTAAAATAATTTCATAATGTGTTGCCATTAGTATTGTTCATTCTGGCTGTTTAATTAACAACAATAAAATTGAGATTCTCTGCATCTCACTGTCCTTTCTCTGAGCAAACAGTTTTACAAACTTCTAGAAGAAAATTAAACACACAGCACCCGCCTAAAAGTCTGTATTTGGTTCCTATGACTCTTCACTAAGTCAGTGTGTCTGGTAAAATAAAGTCCACAAGCTTTTGCTTAAGAGGTAAAATTCTTTATGATGAAGTATACAATCTTTTTGTATAACTAGATGGACTAGAACACAACACTATTTGAGATATGTATATAGTAAAGCAGTTACAAGTTGACCATCAACCCACCACTAAGGGATTATGTGAGACGTAGTGAGACACAGTCTACCCTCAATTAATTCCCTTGGCTAGGTGATAGTACATCTCAAAATTCAAGTTATATTGCACTAGAGTGTCTCTCAAGAGATTTGACAGCTTCCTGTGGTCATAGCTTTCCACTATATCAAATACAGAAGCACATGGCCCCTGATCTATACCTGAAACATACTCTCCTACAGGTATCAAGTGTAAAGACAATAGCTCCTATGGTTGTACTGGATATGTATTTTTCTGTTATGATCAGCGACTGATACCTAGGGATCATCACCAGCCTCCAATGCCAGTTCATTGTGGAATAAAATTTTCTCTACACTATTGTCACTATTTGGTCGTTTTTAAGTAAAAATGGACTTTTTCTTAACCCTTTAAGAAAAGCATTGCATAGGAGTCATTCTATTATTTCATCTCTAAGGTTTACAGTAAATTACAGGAAAAACAAAACCAAACTAGAATCATTGAGCTTTATGTAACTACGCCATACAACTTATCCTATCACATAGTCTATTGACCTGGCTGTACAAAGAAATGACACACTAGAACCTCCTATAAAAATCTACCTGACTTTATACCTAAAGCTGAGATGAAGAGATAGATATTCTTAAGCTGAGTTTACTCCCATTTAATTACATCTTTCCTCCTATTACAGAGATGAATGCCTATTTTCAAACAGCATCTCCACAATGCAGATTTTTAGCACAGGCAGCTGGAAACATTTACAGCATATTACATTCATCATTTAAACAGAAATGATAAAACACTAATGGTCAAACAGCACCACCGCTCATGATTATATATGAAACCTCAAAGAAAATCTACACCCATTAGTTTTGCAACTCTACAACAATAGATTTTTCAGAGCCCTCGTAGTACAAATGTCCGTAATTTACAGCACAAGGTGCACAGAAGGGTAACATACCTCACATTAGCATCAAGTTTGTCCATTACAGGAAATAGGCATGGGTGAGCTGGATGTCAGTGCCCACAGGGTCCTACACGGGGAGAATGAAAAAGATGTTAAATAGGAAAACAACACAGGAAAATATGAGTCAAATAAGGAAAGGCCAAAGACTTTGTATTAAAACTTGTTTTGCAGAAACGTTTAATGAATGATACTACAGCAGAAAGCTAATGGTATATCAAGGTCTGGTACAGCGAGTGTTGCAAAAGGTTTCTTTACTTTCTGCTGATTTCCTGGTGATTAAAAGATATGGGCATCGCTTTATACTCTACTCTACTCCCTTTATTTGTTATTTTTTGTTTTTCTGAGAAACACAGCTTATTTCTGTGACCTTTATTAGGCCACCACCTAGTGAAAAATAGGTAACTACATTATTAGGATTAAAATAGTACATTGTCTAAAATGGTTACTCATTTTGCTTTCTATGATGATTTTCAAAATTTTTTGGTTTAACCATTTTGAAGGTGGGTAATCATAGGTCCCTGAAAGAATAAATAATAGTAGCTTTGGAGAACTCTGCCCAGGGGAAAACTACACACACATACACACATGCATATACGTGCACATACACTTTCTAGGGAGCCCATGTCTCCTTGAACTTAGGAATCCAGGAACCCCAGGCTTATCCAGGAACCACAGCCTAAGAACTCCCAATTGAAGGAGAGTTAACTTTCCAATAACCAAAAGTTTCTCTAGCACAGATGCTCAGAGGATCTCACATTCTTAATGAACGTGTGCTCACTGATCACAACCAAATCAACTCTCCAACTGTGCAAGTTTCATTTTTGCAAAATAATTTCTATGTTTTTCATCACCTTTGTCATACAACCTTATGCACCAGGGAATGTAGGGGCAAGGCCTGCAGGTTTCTCCCAGGGTAACCCTAAATAAGTCCCTTTCTCTTCTGTACACCATCATTCACATGTCAGTAAATAGGAGAGATTGCAAGAGAGAATCTCTGGGTTCACTCCCAGCTCTGATATTTGATAGTTCCATCTGCTGGTTTTCTAATTGAATCTCACCAAGAAGAAACTCTAAATCTGTTTATCTACATAACAGAACCGTGAACTCAGCCTGAGCCCTTGGATACCTTGGCCAGGGTAGACTAAACCCCTGTGGCTGGCAGCCAGGAAGGGAATGGCAGCCCACCAGAGCTGGGAAGGACAAAGGAGACTGTGTTTTTCAACACTTGTTTTTCGGAGCTTGTAAGCCTAACATGAACTCCTGTGGGGATTTCTGGGGCTGGGGCAGGTGCAGGGAAGAATTTGCCTAGTGGTCTCTAAGTCCCCTAACTTCAAGCAAAGTAGCCCTGTCTCCTATTTATTTTACATTTTGAATTTACAGTAATATTTTGTTTGATATTCATAAGTACAAAGTTCTAACTATTGAAGTGACAGGGCTCAATCTTCTTTCCTCCTCCAAAATCGTTCCTGAGGGGATCACATCCATCCCATGGCTTAAAATACAGTCTATTTACTGAAAACTCACAAAATTTTATCTTTAACTTGGGCCATTCCCAGAGTCATACTGCCCACCTGACATCTCAAATTGGATGATTAGAAAGTATTTCGCAAAGTATTTCTTTGCCACCTCCAACATAAAAACCTGCTCCTCCCCCAGAGTTCTCCATCTCAGTAAATAATCCCACCATTTATCTAGTTACTCAGACCAAAAAACTTCCTCTTCTCCCACTCTACAACCAAACTATCAGCAAACTCATTCTCTCTCTGCTTTAAAAATGATTCCTTCAGGCAGGTAGCGTGGCCGAGCGGTCTAAGGCGCTGAAAATGATTCCTTCGCCTGACCTTTCTCATCACCTCTGCAGCTAGCACCTGGGTGGAAGCCACCATCTTCTTTCCCTGGAATACTGCCACCTGCCCCTTCCCACCCACCCATCAGAGCCCTGTTGCTCCACTCTCATCTCTTCTCCCACGGCAGTTGGAAGTGTGTCGTTAGAATGTAAGACAGGTCATTTCTAGCCTGCATAAAATCCTAGTGGCTTCCTGTCACTCTTAGAATAAAATCCAAACTCCTTATCATGGCCAACCAGACCCTACATGATCTGGCCCCACTCCTCTTCAAATTCAGTGTAAGCCATGCCCCAATCCCTGTCCACCTGCTAACTGCGTCTGCTACTTTTCTTGGACCTCACAGCAGGTTCTCATCCCAGAGCCTTTTCACTTGTCTCTTCTCCCTGAAATGCTACCATGCAGATCATCCCTGACTTCCTTAGGAATGCTGCTCAGATATCACTTCCTGAGAGAAGTCACTCTCATCACCTAATATTTCAGACCCCATTTTCTAAAAACGTCCACCCTCTTTCTCCACTCTATTTCTTCTTTCTATAGCCGGCTGTTTCTTTATTGGTGATCTGTCACCTTCACTAAAACATAAGCTTCAAGAGGGCACAGGACACTGTCTCCATCACTGTTACAGCCTCATGATTCAGAAAAATGCCTGGCATATAGTATTTTCTTTACAGATAGATGCCAAGTCAACTAAGTAATTCATTAGATTTATAAATGAGAAAACTGAGGCTCGGGAATTTGTTACTTTCACACAGGAGGACTACCATCCCAGAGTACACTACTGTAAGAAGAAAATAGAAACACCATTTTATCTTAATTATCTCTACTAAGTGCTACTAAGTGCCATATATTGTCCTTTTCCTCTTCTTTCAACCTCTGAGTCTTTATCTCCATTCTGTAGATGAAGAGATGGAAGGTCAGAGAGGTTAATTGACTTGCCAACATCACACACCTAGCACTCAACCAACCTGGGGATAGAATCAAGGGCTATGGATTCCAAAGCTCGAGCTTTTCCTCTTCTTTACATAGTTCTTGTCATCATGCCATACTTCCTCCTACTGGAGTAAAGGAGTTTCTTGATGAAAGTGAACATTTTCTGTAATTTTCTGCTGACCATCTATTTTATCTTTCCCTGAGAATAGTGTCTTGATTTTCCTTAGTTGAACCACCTCTTCCCTGCCTCGATCCCTAGCTCCAGTGGTGAACACATGAGCAGGGCTGGCTGATCAAAACAGTCCATTCCTGGTCACAAGCATTCCTCGGCTCACTGATTGGATGAGTGAAAGTCAGCCATGAGATCTTTGCTAGAAAGAGCCTCTTTTTCCCCTGTTGTTGCTTAACAGTTTGAAGCTGCTGGTGACCATCACTACCACCTCATAGGAAAAATCTGTCTGAGAATAAAATTAACCTAAAGGAAAATAGAGGTGCAACACAAGGAATGTCAGTGTCTTGATTATGTAATTTGAGGCTAAAGATCCAATAGTGCCCTAAGACAGTTTTATATTTAAACATCCTAATTACATGAGTCAACAAGTTCCTTTTTCCCACCATAGCCGATCTGAGTTGGGATCCAGCCATTATTCCCAATGAAAAGAATCCTGAGTAATATAGAGGAAAATCAATATTGTATTGTTATACAAATTAGAAGGGGGAAATAGGAAAACCAGTTAAAATCTAGATAAAGTTCATCTCAGTGAAGTTTCATTTGAAAACATCACACAAGAAAAATCTTACACATTCATAGCAATATATATTGTAATATTTTGTTAACTGTAACCCAAAGAATGAATTTAAAATGATTGCCATTTAACAAACCAGTGAGACAGCATGGATTTTGTTGCAGAGAAAAGAACAGTAAGAGGAATTGGAGATTAGTACCTATCCTGATTTGATTAATCGATTATGGTCCATTATTTTCTGCAGTGCTCACCAGGGAGAACTAATCAGAGCCACGATTACAGGAGCAGCTCTTGTTGTGAAGACTGTATAGGTTAAAGGGAATATGGAGACATTGGTTTCCTTCAGAGAAGCAGTCCTAGACCTTCAGAGAAAAACCATAGCAAGTTCTGAAAAAGGGATGGACAAGTGAATCAAATAACCCTTCGACCAATGTGAGGTACAAATGTGTATTCTCTCATGACCATGGAAAGCTCAAACCACTAGAACTGCTCAAAATATTTGGTCACAAATGTAAAACTACAGCAACATACAATTCTTTAAGATTCCTTTCAGCTTCACGTCCTTGATGGTCATACTCAGACGTTATCTTTCCTTAAAAGAATAAGAGGAGGAAGAAAAGATCATCCTGTTTACTTCACCCAATGCTGACGCCAAACGCTGAGTTTTCTGGCTTACCAATTTTAAGGACAAACACGAGAGGTAAGTGCATCCCATCTTTACCCTTGTTTTTTTGATTCAGAATACTCTGAAATATTGCTGTGGAACAGTCGTTAATGGTTAACAGGAGGTGTGTAGTTGCATCTCTATTATAAGACGTATGAGCACAGGGCTCACCTGTAAATAGTCCACACCTATTGGAATGAAATATCAATGTAGTTTGGTATACAGCCAACATCTGCCAGCCTGGAGCTTTGTCATAACCCCGGCTTGCTTTGCTGTGCTTTATTTTGTTTTCTTTGCTTTTGGTTGCATGGACATGATATTCATGCATAACTGTGCTTGGATTGACCACGTTTCTTTATAGGGTATGCCTACGTGGGTTAAAATTCTACAACAAAGGGCCTATCCTAATACCTTTGTCTTGGACAAATGTCAGGAATAAGTAAAACATTATTTATCTGAATAGGCAAGTCGAGGCTGAGAGCCTGACATAAAAGAAAGAGCACTGGTGGAGGAGTCCCCAGGCCTGGGTTCTCAGCCTGACCCTGCTGCTAACTCTCTGTCCCTATTCTTAAATGAGTCTATTTACCAGTCTCTGTCTTCCCCAACTGTAGAGTGAAATGAGGCAGGGTAAATAAAGGGAGAAATTTTAAGTAATTAGTGCTTCTTAAAAGTTAAAGGAAATTCATACACTGTCACAAACAGGTTCTATCGACCAAGCAGGTGGAACCAAAGAGAATGAACTGTTCAAATGCTTGTTCTTTGCCTCATCACCTTACCTAAACTTCCACCAGCCATATGCACCAAACACCCATAATCCTACCAGGATCACACAAAGAAGCAACCGAAAAACAGTTTCATACATAGTATGATGGTTGTGATTTCTCGGTTCTCCGAGCTCTCTTCATCTTCATTGTAAAAAAAAAAAAAAAAATGATTGGATGAAATAAAAAACTGCAACTGAACAAAACTCTCACTAAGTGTAAGAAAAATTTACCCTCCTTGGCTAATATCCAAGTAAGGATTCTTTTTTTCTGGAAAATATCTGGAATTTATAGGGTGCTGTCTTGGTGATTTTGTTTTAATCTCAATCAGCTGATGTATACTCTTTAGAAGGATTTCTGTCCTATAAACTCGTCTCCTTTGAAAACTACGTTATTTGTTTTGCCATATTGCAGGTAGAAATGTGTACAACTCTTTAAAAAAGAAAGGCCAATGTTATACAAGCTGGGTCTTTTTAGGGCTGGTAGACTAAATGGCATTTGAACAAAGTTATCTAGAAATATTTAGTTCTAAATAAAAAGCTTCCAGCCATTCCATTTCCATAACTGAAAATCATATACAGAAGCCAATTCAATTACACTTGAGGTGCCCCTATGCTGATATGTACAATCAGTATGCGAAACAGCTTTTAACATTTTTCAAAATAGCTAAAGAAAATATTCATCCTGGGTAAAAACATTTCTCAGCAGGTAAGTTTAGTGCCTTTCTCAAAAAATTAATATTTAAGGTGGCCCTTAAATAATGAAAGCATATTTAAGAAGCATACTCAATCTATCTTTTGGGGGGAAATATGGATTATAGGAAAAAGGATGGAGAAACATGAATTTCCATTTCATGTAGCTCTGAATGGAACAGAGCTAGAGTATTTCTAGAAATCAGATTTTTTTTTAAAAGGCAGAGATTGTTTTTCCGTTCAAAGAATTAGGAGAATGAGTTACAACAAATCAGATCCATGTAAGTGTGGACATTTGGGGACAAGATTTGGGGACATTTATACATGTACTTTTGGAATCATTTGGTTAACATCTCACTCCCTATTTGACCACAGATTCTACGAGGAAAGAGATACAGTATATGACCAGCAATGGTCATGTGTGTTGAGTGAATGGCCTGGCATGCTTAATACTTCTCTTGGATAATTAAAGAAGGAATCAACCTTGTCTTTATGGCTCCAGAGGAGAGACAGGCAGAAGGCTCAAGAGAAGTCTGAGACTCACTGTGAGGCAGATCATGCCAATCAGCAGAGCTGTCCAGTTATCACCCTGTGTGCCTTGGCAAGCGACAGGCTCTGCCTCAATGGCAAGGCTTACAAAGAGGCCAGAGAGCTATCAGTAGGTTGCGCTGGAGGGAGGAGGCAAGTCTTGGATGACTCTGAATACTGATGAAATCCAGGAATGCAGTGAGAGCAGAACTAAGTAAAAGGCTGTTTATCTTATGGGAGAGCAGGGGTTCTCAAGTTTATGCATGCATAAGAATCACCTGGAGGCTTGTTAAAACAAAAATGCTGGGCTCTGCTCCCATGTTTTTTATTTAGTAGGTTTGAGGGGAGAATCTGTAGTCCCAAAAAGTTCACAGATACTGCTGCTGATGATGATCCAGAGAACACTCTTTGAGAACCACCACAACAAAACATTGATTCCCCAAGTGTGGTTCTCATCCCACCAGAGAAGGAATGTGATACTAGGCAGTAGGTAGCTAGAGCATTAAGCACCATCAGATCATATGGTGAAAATGTGTTCTCTTTCCATTTTCTATTTTAATCACCATTGTTTATGTTGATGAAAAGGACTCAAAAAGGTGTTAGCTAATCTTTGAAAACCTCAGTCTTCTTTGCTAATCTCTCTTTTATAATAAAGAACATTAAGGCTCAGGCTCACAGTCTTTTTCAAGAAATGCTATTGTCTTAGTTGGAAAACCCCAAGATCCCCCCAAACCCCATTTTCAAGAATTCTATGGTCTTAGTTGGAACACCTTTGAGGTAAGGACTAAATACTTAATGTTAATTTGGCAGATGTGGGTACACTACAGGGAAGTGATGATACAAGAGCAGGAACAAGAATCAGCCAGATCTTGAAAATGGTATTTAAAACACATGCGTCAGAATTGTCCCAAAGGGAGAGAGGACGAGGATATTGATACTCCCACATTCATCTTTTTTTTTTTTAGTTAAAGCTATCAATAGGAGAACACGAATTTTCAAGTACCACCTATTCATTGTGTTTGCGTAAAAGAGATTCCAATAGACTGAGGGCAGCCCTCCCAAAACGATGGGCAGCTGGTTTACCCAAATAATCTGCTGGAAAATGAGAAGAAGACCAACACTGTCTGTGTTCCGGCTAGTTATCTGAAACCTAATATATTGTTTTGCGTGTGTTGCATTTATTTTTACACTTCTACTTCTTGCAGTTAGCATTGGTTTCCCCTTAAATTTTTGTTTCTTTATAAAATAAATTTATTTAAGGACTATTAATTGATCTAAAGAAAAATACCACACAGCTAATGTTCCAGATGGTATGAATAGGTGGGAAGAATTGCAAAGGGGTAATATTGGAAAGATGAGGAATGCTGGCATAGTGGCTTAAAAAAAGGAGTCATCATGTTCGGGATTTTTTTCAGTAAAGGGCTAGTTAGCAAATATTTTAGGCTTTTCAGAGCATAAAGTTGTGGTCAGAGCTACTCAACTCTGCTATGCGTTGTAAAAAAAGCCACAGGGGGGCAGTGCCTCTGGCTCAAAGGAGTAGGGCACCAGCTCCATATACCAGAGGTGATGGGTTCAAACCCAGCCCCATACAAAAACTGCAAAAAAAAAAAAAAAGCCACAGAGAAAACATAAATGATGTGGCTGGCTGTGTTCCAATACAATTAAATACATGGACATGCAAATTGAATTTCATATAATTTATACTCATCACAAAATATTTCTGGACTTTTGATTTTTTTCTAACAATTTAAAAATGCAAACATTATTTTTAGTTTACAGGCAACATAAATAGAGGCAGTGGGCCAAAGAGTTTACCAACCCTGAATCTGCCCTAGTCCCATCAATTACCAATATGACCCGGACCAAATCATTTAACTTTTTTAGCCTCAGCAGCCTCATCTGTATAATGGGGATAAACATAATGTCAATTTTACAATGTTGATGCAAAAAACAAATGAAAATGAATACTTATAAAACAGGAGCTCAGCAAGTCGACAAAAAGATATTAGCCAGCTGTTGCAACAAGGTAGACTCCAGCTTCTCAGGGTCCCAATCATTGGAGGCTCAATGCTTCCCGCTTGGCTTCTCCACAAAGGCAGCTATGCCTCTAGAGACCCATCTCTTCTACTTTGGAATATGATTACAGAAATTGTTCCTCTCCTTTCTGGGAGAGGCCCCTGAAGCCTGGGCCTGAGAATGCCTAAAAAAGTCTTGTCATCACTGATTTCGGATGCCTGGTAGTGGGAACAGGTCAAATCAATATTCACATTCCATATGCAGTGAGTCTTTAAAATTAGTGTTTTGAATCTTGCAAAATTATGCTGCTGAGAGCAGTGGTTCCCAAACCTGAGTATACCTATACCTCTTTGCACTTGCAAAACTGCAGATTCAGAAAGGCACCTCACTCAAAGCATTTCTGAATCAGTAGGTTCAGCAATCTGCATTTTAACAATGGTTTCAGTAATTCTGATAAAGATAATTCCTTAAGAGCAGTTTGGGAGATGGTACAAAGATGGAGTATGATCCACTCGGGTATGCAACCCCTTCTGCAATCCTCTTTAACATTTCCCCATATCTGTTTAAATGCCTTATTGGCTGAGAAACCTGGGTTACAGTATTTTCTGTGCAGGCCAAGAGAAAGGTTTCTGCCACGTATTTACCTCTTCTGTCCTCACTATGCTATTTCTTCTAAACCTTCTGGATTAGGAAACAGTTTATACAGAATTCTCTACTTTAGATATTATGTGCTGATTATCACATCTAATTAAATATGCCAGTGCAATCTCGAAGGACATAGGCGATTTACGGCTTCTTAGATGGAAATTCTTGGGCTAAATCTGCATCTTTCCTAGACTAATAAAATGTCACCTCCCCAAAGGCTGCAGCCCACAATCTCCTCCCAATAGTTTCTAAACAACCTCTGAAGTGGGGGGACATGCCCACAGTCTCAGAGTGGCCCATTTAACACAGATGAGAGGGCTCCTGGGAAAGAAGCAGGATGCATTTTTACAACTGAGAGTAAGCACGAAACCCTTCACACTCATTACTTCATTTCACCTTCACATCGTGCTGTGAAAGGGTACTGCGATTCTCATTTCAAAACGAAGAAATTGAAGCACAGAAAGGGGGAGCTGCCCAAGTCCACTCAGGCCATGGCTCCAGAGCCAGCCCTATAATCGCTAAGCTACCCTACAAAGGAGCCAGGTCTCACTGGTCCCCTCTATCAATTTTCCTAGCTTGATTTTACTAACTAATGTTTGCATCGCTCTTCAAAACCTCTGGTCTGTCTACCAGCACTTGAAAGAGGATACATCTTCAACCAAAGCATGACCTTGCCCTTAGCATCAGGTGACTTGGAGTTCCTCGCTTTGCTTCTCTAGACCCCAGGTTCCCAGCTGTTTGATGTGGTTACAATACCCAGCCCGCCTGCCTTGCAGAGCAGCTGCTACTCAAGAAGTCAAAGAAGACAGCATGTGAAAGTCCTCTGAACACTGCAAAAAGTTCTCTAAAGTGGTAACTTCCCAGTCAGTCATTTTTCAGCCGTTACTTTTAGTTTTAGTTTTAGTTTTTCAGTTTCCAAAGGCTTTATTGGTAAATATGCTTTAGAAAAGAATAATCCACCCTACTGCTTCCAAGTCAGAGGAATGAAGATCTGTGTATCCGTGTGCAGGGACATACCAAGCAGTGTTGAAAGGGACTGCTGCTTTGTCCGCCTCTTATTCATAGACCCAGTCAGTAGCCCAGGACTTGGAGTCAACAGATTCTTCAGGCTTGAATCACAGGCTGGTTTCTTTTCTGGCACTTTTTATGGAGTCGCTTCCATGAATGATGCTCCCACCAACTTGAATGCAGAAGTCCCCACGAATGGTGCCTGGCTTAGAGCCCACTGGACTGGTCTCCCCAAGCATCACTCGGCCTGTCTTCACCACATTCAGCCCCTCCCAGACCATGGCCACAACAGGGCCTGAGTTCATGTACTTCACCAGTCCAGGGAAGTATGGGTGGTCTTTCAAGTCAACGCAGTGCTGCTTCAGGTTTTCTCCGAGGCCTGAAGGAACTTCATGGCCCCCGGGTGGAATCCCTTCTGCCGGAAGCCCTTGGTAATCTCACCCACCAGGCCACACTGCACGCTGTCCGGCATGATGGTGGTGAAGGTGCACTGGAGGTTTGCTGTGGTCTGGGAGGTTGGCGGGGCAGGTGGTGGCGGTGTTAAGCTATGCTGGGGTTGCCGAGATCTGGGGCGACCATCTACCCCAAGAGTCACCAGCAAAGGACCATACATTATTTTAAAATGTTGAAAAGGAAAAGTGTATTCCTTTTATGAAATTGTCTGAGTCAAAATTAGATTTTCCAGACATCTGAGGTAGGTTGAAAGTACCCAACCTGAAGCTCTTTGGGGTGGTTAAGAAAGTGATTTGGGTAGTCAGACTGCCAGTGTTAAGTCCCAGCTCAGTCACCTCCTCATGAATGACCTAGAGCAAGCTGTATCACCTATCTTGGTTTTGGTTTCCCCATTATGAAAATGAGACTAGGAAACAGTAATAGCTAGAAATCTGACAAAGCAACTCTAGTTAAATGTTAGTTGTAGAACCTCCTTGGTGAGTATATGGGTGCTCATTGTATGCTTCTTCCAACTTTTCCCCTAAACACGTATTTTCATAATAAAATATTGGGAAATAAACTTTTTAAAAAGGGCAACAACAGAGTTTTTACAAAAGTTAGATGACATACAGAGCTCCCAGCAATGTCAGTGGTGCTTAGCATGCATTAGAAAGGATTGTTTACTGTGCAGGTAGGAGATGGGTCAAGATGATGGGTCTCTCCTAGGATTTATGAGTCAGAGTCGTGCTAGGTGAGTCAGGAGTGGGACACGCATAAGCAGAGAAGCCAGGCCACATGACACAGAAACCAGATGGTCAGAGAAGAGCTGGGATGTGCCCACTGCAGTGTCAGAGTCTGACAGACATGCACAATGGAGGAATCAGGACCCTTCCACCAGGAACGCCTAATGCAGGGGAATCTTGAAAATTAAGGGAGATTGTCTTTCTTACATGGCACATCATGCATTTCTCTGTTGAACATCCCTTTGGGAGAAGAAAACTACTGGCTTTGGAGTCAAAGTTGAGTCCAAATTGTATCTTTGCTGCCATAGTTGTATGACAGTAGGGGACACTCATTCAAACATCATCAGACCAGTTGCCACTGGGAAAATCTACCACAACTACAAGGGTGAGTCTGGGGCAATTACTTTCCTGCTATGATTGTCTTGGCATAAATGATTAAACCAAGCAGATTTCCTTTCGTTAGAACTTGAACTGAGAAGAACAAACTCTTGGAAATGTGCCCCACTAATGACAGAGCAATGGGGAACTGGTCATGAACCACCTGGAACTGAGTTCTCTAGAAGGCTCTGGTTCCTTAAATCCATGGGAAAGGCCCCATCAGCCCTCCAGTAAATTACAACTTTTTCTTAAACAAGCGCATGTTAGTTTTTATTATGTATAATCAAAAAGTATGTTTACTAATACAACTAGCCTTCTAAGCAACATAAGAGTTTTCTTAAAGTTCGTAGGCCTTAGTTTTCTCAATCATAAATAAGAGAAATAATGCTTTTCTCACAGGTTGTTAGAAAAATCAAAGACTCCTAAGTGCAAATGGCAAACATTCGGTGAATATTATTTAAATTGGATCTGAGTTTCAGGATAGCTTTCTGAGCAGGTAATCGGAGGCCCCTTGGCTTGACAGAGGATGTGTGGTCATACAAAAAACAAATCAAACTAAGCTGAGAGTCAAGAAAAAGGATGGAGTTGTTCAGTTTGAAATTTGGTTTTCAAAGAAACTTTCTGATTGAGATTTCAAAAATGTAATCCATTACACATAAATGTGCAGACTTGAATTTCTGTTGGGTTTCTCCATTGGGCTAATTAGGTGGATTTGGAAAAAAAGGGGAAAAAGACAAAGCAACTGCACCAGAAACAAAAGCGATGGACAGATAATATAACCTCCTCAACTTCAGAGAGACTCCTCAGAATTTATTGGACAGTAGACATTAAAGGCCTTTTGATTTGGATTATTCTCTGAGTAATTAAGGAGTTTGTCACCCAAATTAAGGCTGCAGTGAGGCTGAGTAGAGACAGGGAACATGTCAAGATCTAAGATGAGAATTAATCCAACCTAGAAGTACAATCGATGAGAAAAAGCAAAGGTTTTCTGAAACTCAAAATGAGAAGCAGAGCTTAGAGGCTTAGTGGGAGATGCCAATTCATGCTTAGTAGTGATTTCTATCTTGCTTCACTCCTTGATTATCATTAATCCAAATGTTTAGCTATCTTAAAAATAAGGTATATTTTCAGTTTAAAAAGTCCAGGTGGCTGGATTGTAAGCTTTATTTTAGTTATCCAGGTCTTAAGCCAGTGGTTCTCAAATATTTCCCGAAGAGATGGTCAACACATAGAGAATATTTTGTAAAAACTTGTAATGAATATTTTTTAAATGAAGGTCCATTAAGCTGCAATTCCCCTTGTTCCTCTCTATGACTTTAAAGGCAACTTTTGGGATACCCTGTGCAGTAGTGGTTCCAAGACCGACAGCAGCAGCCGAAAGTCCATTAGAAATAATAAATTCTCAGGAGCGGCGCCTGTGGCTCAAAGGAGTAGGGCACCGGCCCCATATACCAGAGGTGGGGGTTTCAAACCCAGCCCCAGCCAAAAACTGCAAAAAAAGGAATATAAATTCTCAGGCCCCAACCCAGATGCACTAAATCAGAAACTTTAGTGGTGGAGACTAACCATTTTCTTTTCAGCAAGCCCTAGAGATGATTCTGTTACTTAACAAGTTTGAAAAACATTGTCTTATTTATTTATTTATTCATTTTTTGAGACAGAGTCTCACATTTTTGCCCTTGGTAGAGTGCGGTGGTGTCATAGCTCAAACTCTTAGGCTCAAGTGATCCTCTTGCCTCAGCCTCCCAAGTAGCTGGGACTACAGGTACCTGCCACAATGCCTGGCTATTTTTAGAGACAAAGTCTTGCTCTGGCTCAGGCTAGTCTTGAACCCATGAGCTCATGTAATCCACCTGCCTCAGCCTCCCAAGTGTTAGGATTACAGATGTGAGCCACTGTGTCCTGCCTGAAAACCATTGTCTAAACCAAATCACAAGGCTTGTAAAGCCAGGACTCTGCCGTTTATTCACCAGCAGCTGCCAAATCTGTGGATTCATGGATGTAGGGTCTTAAAGAAAATAAGCAAGCTTCTCAGGCTTGCCCTGGGTTTTCCAGAGCAATAGTATTTGGGACCGTAGTCATTCTCACTCTGACTATATTGAAGGCTGTCTGATCAATACTATGTAAACCTGTTCAGTGGCCATTCACCCAGTACTTTTATTTCCCTCTGTTCAAATGTGTACCACTTTCCATTGTCTTGATAGTATAGACAGTATCAGAAGTCAACAGCATGCCGAAAGGAAGAATTAAAGCATGAGCCAAGAAGAATAAGGAGAGAACTGGTAGAATTTTAATTCGGGTGAGAGAAGTTTAGATTGCTGGCGAGAAAGAGTTAATGGGGAAAGAAACGTCTTGTTCCCTGTTTGCTCTGGTTCCCTATCTACCCCCACCCCGGCTCATCCCCCTTTCTAGGACCCACCTCTGCAACCACACTTCTCACTGTGCATGTGTCTTTGAGGTATCCCTGAATAACAAAGAAGGAGAGAAGATGTAAAAACACGAGAGAAATCATAACTCACAACTTCACAGTCTCATAGACAGACTCGGGGTGAGGATATCTAAGATCTTTTCCACCTCATAATGTCAAGATCCCATTCATAAAAGGCATTGCAGGATGGGGGTATGGAGCATGGACTCTGGAGTCAGACAACACACAGTCCAACCCCGGCTGTCCTGCTCAATAGCTGAGGGAACCTGGGCCTGTTATTTCACCTCTTTAGTTTGAGCTACCTCATTTTTTAAATGAGTGTAATAGGAGTATCTCTCCCACAGGATTCCTAATGAAGATTAAATAAGATCATCCCCATACAGCATTTAGGATGTGCCTGGCACATATCAAGGGCTGGGTGGATGTGAGCTACTAGGATTCTTATTATGTTGCCTCTGAAATGCTTCTCAGCATGCAGTGGCATCTTGAGCATTTCCAGGCATAGCAACAAGACCGTGAAAACCCAGGAAGGATCAAGGTATATGTCTGAGGGTGGCAAAGCTGGAAGGGGTGGAGGGGCAGCCAGCAACACAGCTATCCATCTACTTATTAAAAATTGTTGATGTAAGATGTTTCTAGTCAAGGCTACAGCACATGGGTTCAAATTACAGAAGTGGTTCCCAACTGAGGGTGTAGAGGAAGAGGAGGATTTTGCCACCAGTAAACCCTGGACACATTTCTGTGTCGCAAGCTGGGATTGCTACTGACATATAATAGGTGCCAGGGATGCTGTTGAACATTCTAGGATGTTCAGGACAGTCCCCAGAACAAAAAAAAAAAAAAATATCAAGCTCAAAATGTCAATGGTGCCAAGGAATTCTGAAATAGAGCATAGTGTGGAGTTATCTTAATAAAACTTGACACATTTTTTTCAATTTTCAGAAAGTCAACAGTACGGAAAATTTTGGCACATGATGGGAAGTGAGCATGGGTGACCTCTAAAACTCCTCCAACTCAAAAGTTTAATTAGTGTACGCAGCTGACCTTCAACCTCAAACCTAAGTCAATTGTGCATTTCACTCTTTTCCCCTTTGCCTGTTTTCTTTCCCTAATAATAAAATGGGTTGTTAAGAAAGATGTTTAAATAACAGAAAGTAACCATCAGGCAGCAGGTGAAATGTCTCTTGCTAAAACAAAGAATTTCAATGGCAATCAAAGAATCTTAGAGCTAGGAAATCCCTTAGAAAATGATCTAGCAATTTGATTCCAGCTGAAATCCTTCTTCACAGATGAAGAAACTGTGAATGATAAAGGCAAAGAGACTTGATCTAGGTCACTTGATCCTGCAACTATCATCCAGATTCTTCTTCCAAAGAACTTCGATAACAGTGATAATATCAAGGCTTCGTCCCTTCAAGCATTTTCTTCCCAGATTTTCAGTGATTGTAGTCTGTATCTCCTCCGATTTCTGAAAATCCCTGAATATGCATTTTCACCTGATAAGGTGGTGACAGTGGGAATAAAAAGGAACAAAAATTATACTGAAGATTAGAGGAAAAATGGAGAACACCTGCCTGTTGATGAAGCTGTGGCAGCTACTGATGATGAGAGAGGAGACATGAAAAGGTGACTTCAGTCCCTGGCCTGGGTGGCTAGGGATGGTGGTGACCAACAACAGATGGAAGAATTGGGCAGTGGTTTGGGGTAGCGGATTCTTTACATTGGGTGTCAGGTTCTATCTTCTGGTACATGAAGTTGGGAAGGGTGCTGAGGGGATGAACAGACTTAGAGCAGCCAAGGAGAATGAGGGCAGAAGAAAACACTTTCAGTGTTTGGCTGCAAATCTGCTGGAGCCCCTAAAAGCCTAAAAGGCTTTTCCTCAGGAGTGAAATCCACATAATTCACAGGAAGCAGAGGCATGACTGTCCTCTGGGCCCTTGACCTCCCTCTGCCTCACAGGGGCTGGGCTAACCACCCTGGAAAGCACCTGCTAGCTTGGATGTGCTACAGTTCTCCTAGAGGTGAAATGATGATCATCACCGCACTGTATTATAATAATTATAATAAACATATTTCACATGGGGGCAAGAATGCAAAGAGAGAGAGAATTTAGGATAAGAATACATGAGGGAAAAAACATAAGATTAAACGCTGACTTTAGAATGCTGCAAAACCTGTTTACTTTTTACTATTATTTCTCCCCACACTCATATACAGTATTTCCTAAGGGAGAACAGCATCTCAGAACTCCGTGGGTCTCATCCCTGTCCTGGCTTTTTCCTTGTTTCTAAGGCACCAGTGTCTTTTTCCTTCGCCACCTGTGCTCACCAGCAGCACACAGCAACTTCTTCCAGTCACTGATGCTCAAGTTCCACTCAGGGGACTAGGCAAAGGTCAACTACTGCCCTCCAGGGTCACTCACAACTTTATGACCCAGCAATAGAAGACAGAGAGGGCCAATTTCCATCAGCGGCTTTCCATCAAACACCGTCTTTCATTCATGCCAAACCTGTACCCTTGGAAACATTTTTTCTTCACTTTAGTGAACCAAACGTGAATCAAACCAAGATTTTCTACTAACGTTGAACTCGAAGAAGATGAGCTGACTTTTTCACCTCTGCCAGCTGTCACTACCCTGTATCAAAAGTCACTTCTTCCAAAGGCAACTAACAGCGCAGTGCCACACACAAGGTGGCAAGCTGAGAGGAAATGCATCTTAAATTGGGACTGGGATTCTGTGAAAGACGACTGCAAGATGATTGCTAGCGCTGGCAGGGACCGTGAAAGCTTCATACAGCGAGCACAGCGTACCCACACATTCACAGCCACAAAGACGCACAAGTAGATGCTCAGGACACATTATCTTGTGTCTCTCTCTTACACACACACACACACACAGCGCACTCTCTCTGTTACACATCCCCGACTGACCACAGATATTCTACACATGTATGCAGTTACACACATGCACAGCCTATGTTCTCTCTCTCTGTGTGTGTCTCTTTCTCTCTCTCTCTCTCTCCTTACACACACAACCACACACAACCTCATATAGTCAATGAACACACATTCAGTTTCACAAGTACTTACATACACAAGTGCAGGGCTCCAGCCCCGAACCTGCAGTGGTCCCACGCTGGAACCGTCCTACACAACCAGCCAGCCCCCCTACACCCTGAGCCGCCAAGCAGCCCACCCTGCGGCACAGCCGGGTCTCCAGAGTCCGGAGCCCACAAGCCCCCCCACTCCAACCCCGTCGTGCCGCCCCGCCACGCCACTGCGGCGTCCCCGGACACACGTGGGCTCCCGCGGTCCTGACCCCTGGGCGCACTCGCTGCACTTACCCGCTGCCAGAGGCGAGGTTGGAGCGGCCACCTCCAGCCGCCGAGCCGAGCTTCTGCCGCCGCTAGCGCTGCCGCTGCGCTCCCAGCCGCTGCCTGAGCCCTCCCCGCCGCCCCCTCGGGTGCCGGCTCCAGCCCCCGCGCGGTGGGGCAGGCGGGAGCTAAGCGCGGGCCGGCGCTGCGGGTGCAGGACCCCAGCCCTGCTCACCTAGGAGCGCGGCGCATCGTCCTTCTCCCCGACTGAGGCGGACTGGGCGGGCTCAACAGCCCCCAGCCCGGGCGGTCCCCGCTGCCCTGCCCGCTGCTGCCTCCACTGGGCGCTGGGGACCGCGGGGGCGAAGCCCCACCAGCGGGCGCACAGAGGAGCGGGCGCGGGGGACGGCTGCAGGGATCTCACCCCTTCTGGGCTGGCCAGCGTGCGCCCTCGCTGGCCAGAGCTCTGCCCATCCGATGAAGCAGGGAGGGAGCCCAGGGCTCACTGCAGGCTCCTGGGTGACCTTGGGCAAGTTTGTTAACCTCTCTGATTGCCCACTTCCGCTACGCAAAGATAATAAATATGAAAGGGTTTACAGTGTCTGCGCCGGATGAAATCCTACTCCTGTATAGCATACTTCCTTCTATGCCTCAGACTCCGCCAGGCAAGGGCTGCTTTGGGAGCAAGGTTCAGAGGGAGCTCTTTCGCGCCGGTTTTCCAGAAGCAACGTTGTTTCTGTTTGTCTGAAGTCTTCCTTGGTGATTCTGCCCATTAGTCCACTGTTGCCTTGCCTGATGGAGAATTAGCCTGTATCTCCCAGCTTTGACGGCCTGTGACCTTGAGCCTGTGATTGGATTGATGCCAAGCCTCGGTGCTCTTGTCCATAAAATGGGTGTAAACTTGAAGCTGTGTTGTGGCTTACAAAATTTCCTGCCTGTGCGTCACTTAGTAAGTTGCAGTCCCTTTTAGGAATTGTGACAGAGTGAAAAATATTTGTCCTTAACACACCTGATGAGGCCTCAAATTCCAGGGATACAATTCAAGAGTTAACCGTGTTGGGAAAGGGGAAGGGAGTGCAGGGCACAGGCAAGGGGTCGCAGGGCCTACTGGGCTAATGGTTCACCCACCCCCACCCCCCTAACCCCCGGGGAGCACTGAGGCCTCCTGAAGGCTGGACAATACACAAGCCACTGACAGTGACTATGAAAGCAAATACATCTTCAAGACAATCTTAAAAAGTGTTATCTTAACAATTGTGAGCACATCCCAAGTGAACTGGAGATATAAAGTGACCACCTCCTTCATACCAGAAGCCTCTGAGTTGTTCCCTTTCTCCATTTCTCTGCTGATATTCCAGTCTTTCATCCCCTTTTATTTGCCAGGCTCTATCTGTTCTTCCTGGTGGTTTTTCTCCATCTTTCCCATACTCTTTCTCTGTTCTTTTCCTCTCTTCCCACCTCAGTACCTCTCCAGTCTATGTCTCTTTTCTTTACTGTCTCCAGGCCCAGTGTCCATCTCCTCTCTCTCTTAGCCAAGCCCATCTAGTACTTCTCTCCCTGGAGTGTGTGTATCCTGAATATATGTCCGTCTTCTACCTCAGTTCTCAAGCTGAATCATCATTGATACTTCCACCTCTGTTCCCTCCCTCCCTCTCTCCACCCAACCAGTTGCCAGTTGCCAGGGAATGTATTCCCACTCTGTCATTTGCTTCTGTCCCTTTCTTCTTATTTCCCCTGGACCTAATCATATTTTTCTGGAATCATCACAGGTCTTCTAACTGGTTTCTTTCCCTCCAGTCTATCCTCCTCCCTGATGGCAGCACATGTCACTCTTTGCTCTAAAACCCTAATGCTCATGGGTTTGAGGGAGCTAAAATCAGCTCCCCCAAAATTTCTATGTCCTAATCCCAAGAACCAGTAACCTCATTACCTTACATAGCAAAAAGAACTTTGAAAGTGTAATTAAGAATCTTGAGATGTGGAGATTATTGTGAATTATATAGGCAAGCCCTTAAAAGTGTTCTTGAAAATAGGAGAGGCAGATCGAGGTCAGAGTGGTCAGACATGAGGAAGACTGACCAGCTGTTGCTAGCTTTGAAGAAGGGGCCATGAGCCAAGGGATGCTGAAGGTCTGAAGGAGCTGGAGAAGGCAAAGAAACAGGTTCTCCCATCGTGTCTTCAGAAACGAATGCAATGCCCCAGCCACCTTGAGTTTAGACCTATGTCAGACCTCTGATCTAGAGAATTATAAGATAATAAATTTGTGCTGTTTTAAGCCACCAAGTGGTCATTTGTTGCAGCAGCAAAAGATAACACAATCTTCTTCTTTACTTATGGAGTTATACACAAATGCCTTATTTTTTTTTTTTTTTTTGAGACAGAGCCTCAAGCTGTCCCCTTGGGTAGAGTGCCGTGGCATTACAGCTCACAGCAACCTCCAACTCCTGGGCTCAAGCCAGTCTCTTGCCTCCGCCTCCCAAGTAGCTGGGACCACAGGCGGTAACTATGTACATTAATGCACTTTAAGAATATGGTCTTAT
>CAUYTI010073736.1:0-22211 GCA_963575145.1 Galago senegalensis | reverse complement strand
AATTATGAACTGGGCTACAATGAACATTCTGGTACAAATATCTTTATTGTAGTGTTATTCTTGGTCTTCTTGATATATACCTAGTGGAGGAATTATAGGATCAAATGGCAGGTCTATTTTTAGTTCTCTAAGTGTTCTCCAAACATCTTTCCAAAAGGAACAACTATGTTAACCAATTTGATGAAAATATTTCAAATTGTATATAAAACAGCACATTGTACCTCATGTCTGCATTAATGTACACAGCTATGATTTAATAAAAAAAAATCAGTGGTTCTTCAGTGTAGGTGGATCCCTAGACTGATGTATCAGCGTCAGCATCACCTGGGAATGTGTTTAAAATATACTTTCTTGGACCTCGTTCCTGATGTATTGGATGAGAAACTCAACTCTTAGAAACTCTGAAAATTGTGTTTTAACAAGCCCTCCCAGTGATGCTGACATTCCTTAAAGTTTGAGCACACCTGTCCCAGGCCATGTTGCCTGTCTAATCCACCATTATCACACCCAGGGATGAGCTGGCCACGACTTTGGCCTTACCATGAGCATTTAATCCTTACCACTCCAGATACATGCCTGCTCATCTGTAATGACCCTGTTTTTAGATGATATCTTTTGCAAATTTATCACTTATGTCTTATGACAGACATTTCTGCCACTGAGGTCTGAAAGTCTTAGACCTTTGCTGTGACTTAATTTTTCACATTTGCCATCTACCTAACAGTGCCTAACAACAGTAGCTAGCATAAAGCAAAAAGCTCCACAAATATTAGTTTCTATGATGAATGAACATATTAGAAGCTCTAACAATCATTTTCTGTGCTATAAGAACATAGCAATACTCTTCAGTCTGGAGAGCACCCATTATATGCAATGCCAGAAAATGAGCATGTGTCCTCATCAAGGTCAGTGCTTTTTGAACTCTAATGTGCACACAGACCATTTGAGGAGCTTGTTAAAATGCAGATTCCAAGCAGGAGGTCTGGGGTGGAGCCTGAGATTCTAAATTCTTAGGAGCTCTCTGATGATGTCAATGCTGCTGATCTACAGATGACACTTTGGGTAGCATAGCTACCAAGGTGACTATTATATCAAATGATCTAAAAACCAGGACACAGGAAGAATAGTTGAGGTAGGGATCTATGTGGCTGTCTTCAGATATTTGGAAGTAAGGAACACATTCACACTTAGCTGGCCAAAGAGCAGTGAGGGAAGCATTATTACATTGAAAAGTCTTCAGTGTCAGCTCAATAGAAAAGAACTTCCAAAGAACCAGGATCAGAAAATGGCTCCCCTCAAAATACCTGTGCACTCACCCCTGCCACGGAAGAATTGCTACAGATAAGGGAGCATCAGACAGAGGCACCACAGGAGGGAATCCTGAATGGGACAAGTTAGATCAGATGGTCCCAGGGCCAACCCAGCATCAAGATTTCAGTACAGGTCTTTCCTTTCCCAACTGAGACCACATTTCATTCATATTAATAATATTGTCAATTGTATGTAAAACCAGCACATTGTACCCCATGATTGTATTAATATATGATTTAATACAAAAATATTAATGATATGATTTAATAAAAAAAGTCAAAATACTAAAAAAAAAATGTGTCAATGTTCTGAATATAGGTAAGACACATATTCTGAAGAAAACAGAAAGAGAAAACGAAAATGAGTTAAAATCCTATTATCCAGAAATAATGACTGTGAAATTTTGGACTATATTTTACAAGTCCTTTTCTAAGCATATAACTTTAAAATAGTTGAAATCTTCATGATACAGAATTTTGAACTCTGATCTTTTTCCCTTAGTAATTGTTATCTTTTTTTATTATTAAATCATAGCTGTGTACATTAATGCAGTCATGGGGTATAAGGTGCTGGTTTTATATACAATTTGAAATATTTTCATCAAACTGGTTAACACAGCCTTCATGGCATTTTCTTAGTTATTGTGTTAAGACATTTATATTCTACATTTAGTAAGTTTCACATGTGCCCTTGTGAGATGCACCGTAGGTGTGGTCCCACCAATCACCCTCCTCCACCCATCCTCCTCCCTCCCCCATATTCTTGGGCTATAATTGGGTTATAGCTTATGAAAGCTATAAATCAGTTTCATAGTAGGACTGAGTACATTGAGTACATACGTTTTCTTCCATGCTTGAGATACTTTGTAGTAATTGTATCTTAAGTAATTTTTCATGTCATTAAAAATATTTCAAAAGCACCTTGTTAATGGCTGCATCATATTGCTTTCTTGTGTGCATTGAGATAGATTTAACCAGCTCTTAATTGTAGAACATTTCTGCTATTCCCATATTTTCACTATTATACATAATGTTACAGAGAGGAATTTAGTGCATAAATCTTGGTCAGCATTTCTGATTTTTTCCTTAGGTTGCCTTACTAGAGAATGGCTATTAAGGTTCTGAATAGATGTTTCCCAATTGCTATTCATAAAGACTGTGCCAATTTACATTCCTACCAGAAATAAAAGAAAGTATAGATTCCTTATTTTCCTCAGCAATAAATTATTACTTTTTAAAGTTTCTTTCACTAATTGCATGGGAATAGAAAATTATTATAGTATTCATATAATTACTCTTATTTGACTGCATTTAAGGTTAAATAAATCTCGGTTTGTTGACAATGTTTCTCTGTTTTGCAACTGTGTTCTTAATTTCCATTAGTCACAGAATATTCTTTATCAAATGTGCATGACATACGTTTTGCATGCTAAAGACAAGTCTTATAAACCATCATTTGCTGTGTTTGCTTAAAATATTCACTGTCTAGTTTTACATGTTTGACATTCTGATGTTTTGATTTCACTATCAAATCTATAAATTTTTTTCTATTGCTTTCAATTTATCTTATACTTGGAAAGCCCTCCATTACAATATATTTAATAGACAAGTCTTCAATTTTGATAGTTTTATTTTGACAATGACTATTTATAATTAACATTCAGGTGGGTTGTATAGGTTTATTTTCTGAACATTTGTTTCTCTATTCAATGTATTGAATAATGTGTGTCTTCTCCTGCTATTTTTTTTACTCTTACAGTTTTTACTTTTTTTGTTAATGGTACAAAAATATTAGCTCTCTAAGTGCTTATTAATATTTCTAGTGAGAGCAATATCACTCAATATGCATCATTACTTTTTAAAATCTTTATTTAAAACATATAATAAGCTATCTTAAAGCCTTAAACTAAGATGACTTTAATACGTGTCATTTCTCAATTTTTCATTCTGAAAAATTTCAAAATTACAGAAAAATGAAAATAATAGTATAATTAATACCTATATGCCCTTCACCAGTTGTTAATATTTTGGCATATTTAACTCTTTTTTTCTCTATTTGTATTTGTATTTGTTCAGTTTTGTTTTCGTGAACCACTTAACAGATGCAGTCATTTTGACTTTACTTTCAAATCTTCACTACATATTTTTTTTAAATAAGGGTAATTTATACATGATCTATGTGTTTGTGATTTAATAAAAAGAATAATGGCATTCTTCTTACATCAACAGAACACTTGGGAAGCAACATTCATACTACACTATTATCTAACACCAGTGCATATTCAAATTTCCGCAATTCTTCCAGTTATGTCCTTCATAGCTTTAATTTTCCTGACATAGAATCCAAGTAAGGATTATACACTGTGGTCAGTTGTTGTGGCTCTTTAGTCTCCTTTCTTTGTCTTTCATGATGACAGTCTTTTAACATTTCAGGTCAATTGTCTTGTAGACTATCTCCTCGTCTGGCTAGTCTGAGAGTTTATTCAAGAACAGATCTTCATTACATCTTTTTGTTAGAAAAACTATACAGGTGATGTTGTATCTTTATCAGGGTATCACATCAGAAGACTCTCATTAATTTTGTTAAAACTAGCTTAATTAAGGTATAATTTACATACAACGAAATCCACCAATCTTAAGTGTAAAATTAGATGAGTATTGGTAAGTATACAGTCATTTAACCACTTCAATTATGATCTAGAACATCTGCAGCATCCCAAAAGGCTCCCACATGCCCCTTTGCAATCATTCCCCTACCCACACCCCTGGCATGCACTGATCTGCTTTCTGTAACTATAGTTTTGCCTTGTCCAGAATGTCACATGAGTAGATCATACACACTTCTTTTGTCTGTCTTCTTTCATTTAACCTGGTGCTTTTGAGGGTCATCCATGTGGTTGCATGTATCAATAGTTTGTTCCTTTGTAGCAGTGAGTAGTAATCAATTGTATGAATGTATAAGTTTATCTGTTTGCCATTTGATTGACATTTGGAATTCTTCCCAATTTGGGGCTACCATTAATAAAGCTACCACAAATGTTAGAGTACCCTATTTGTGTGAACATGTTTTCATTTCTCTTAGGCATATACTTAGTTATAGGATTCCTGCTTCATATAGTAAGTATGTTTAAGAAATTCCCAAACCTGTTTCCAAAGGAGCTGTACCATTTTCCATTTCCAGCAGTTGCTTTAAATCCTATCCAGCACTTGATATATATTTTTTAATTTTATTTTTGCCATTGTAATGGGTGTGTAATGATGGCACATGTGGCTTTAATTTGCATTTCCTCAATGGCAAATGATGTTGAACTCTTTTTGACTTTGTTTATTTACCTGCTGAACATCTTCTTTGGTTAAGTCTCTGTTCATGTCTTTGGCCCATTTCTAATGTTCTTTCTTGTTTTCTTAATGTCAAGTTTGAAAAGTTCTTCATATATTCTATATATATATCCATGTGTGATTTACAAATATTTTCTCCCAGCTTGTGGCTCATCTTTTCATTTTCTAAACCATCTTTTGAAGGACAAAATTATACATTTTGATCAAATTTAATTAATTTTTCTTGTTTCACATTTGCTAATCTTTTTTTCTGCAATATATAATTGGCTAATAATCCCATCTAGTGTTTTGTTTTTTTTTTTGAGACAGAGTCTCAAGCTGTTGTCCTGGGTAGAGTGCCGTGGCATCACAGCTTACAGCAACCTCCAACTCCTGGGCTTAAGTGATTATCCTGCCTCAGCCTCCCAAGTAGCTGGGACTATAGGCACCCACCACAAGGCCCAGCTTTTTTTTTTTTTTGGTTGTAGTTGTTATTGTTGTTTCGCAGGCTACGGCTGGATTTGAACCCAACAGCTCTGGTATATGTGGCTGGGGCCCTAGCTGCTTGAGCTACCGGCCATAAGCCATTCTTTGACCTTTTTAATATCCTCTTTCCTCATCATGTTCATGTTTTCCTCTGCCTTCTTGAACATCTGAATTCATTTCTGTTAGTTGTTTTAATATTCTTGTTCCCTAATTCTATCATCACTCTCATTTCTGACTTCATTTATATTGATTGACTTATTACCCAGTTATGGGTCATATTTAGCCTCCATGCATACCTGAGAAGTTTTGATTGAATGTTGGACATTTTGAATTTTATTTACTGCAACTTTTTTTGGTATTCCTTTACATAGTATTAGATTTTGTTCTGGTATATCATTAAGGTACTTGGAGTCATCTGAGATTGCATTTAAGCTTGTTAGTGTAGATCAAGAACAGTTTTTGGTCTAGGTCCAATTTAACCTTACAACTAAGAAAAACAATATACTCCTGAGGACTCTCTACCCAATGCCCTTCACCTATCACATGGCCTTTTGCTTCTAGCTGGAGGAAATATAAATTATTTTCAGCCCTTGATGAGCTCTGGAAATTTTTGTCCTACTGCCTTCCAATGGCTCTTTACCCAGACGTGGGTAACTTTTTCTTGCCCACTAGAAGATCATTACTTGGCCAAAATCTATAGTTGACCCCTCTACAGATAATCAGAGCTCTTTCTTTGTGCAGCTCCCTCATTTTATGGACTCTGCTCCATAAATTTCAGACTTCTTGGCCTCCCTGAATCTCAATCTTTGTCTTCTCAAGTTGGTAAGACCACTAGGCTCTCTCCTTGGGTTCTCCCTCCCTTAACTGTAACATGGATACTGTCACTAGACAGTAATCTAGGACAATCATAAAGCTCACTTCACTTTTTCTCAGAAATGAGCCCTGCTCTACTTATCTGCCAATATCTGAATACCATTGTTTCATAAGTTTGTCCTCTAGTTTTTCATTGTTTAAGGTGAGAGGGCAAATTTGGACCGTGTTATTCCTTTATCACCAGAAAAATTAAAGTTCCCTTATTAATTTTTAATGTTGCTTTTATAGTCTCTCTCTCTCTCATATGCACACACACAAACACACATGTGCATGTCTGCATGCACAAGCCCTTTCTTTGTTTTATAAGTCTGCAATTTATTCTTATGTTACTAACCCTCAATTTCAACTATAACTTTTATTTATGGAAGGGAGAGTCTCTGCTTATTAACATTTTCACATTTTACAACCATTTTCATATATTTATATTTTCAGATATTTAAAAATCATTTTATTAAATTCTTTTCAAATCTTATTGAGATCTTTTATTCATATTATGTTTAAATTGCAATTTAATTTGGAAGTGGGAAAAACTGATATCTTAACTATATTCAAATTTTCTATAAAAGAACATAGTACTTTTTCTCCATAGATCTTCATTTTTCTGTCTTGCTGATTTTGTAGTGCTCTTCAAATAGTTACTACAGATTCCAACCCATGGTCATTCCTAGGTCTTTTAGGAGATTTTAATGTTATTATAAAAGTGATTTCTTCCATTAGGTTTTCTAAATAATTATTGCTGATTTACCTGAAATCTGTGTTTTCTATATATTTATCTTATGTCCATAACTTTTCTAAATTGTTTTATTGACTCTAAGATAGTCTTTAGAAATTATTCTCTTGGCTTTTCTAGGTAGACTATTTTATCATCTGGAACATAAGAATTATATTTTTCAATAATTTTATCCTATCTGGTAGTACTACTTTTTATTTCTGCTATGTATTTTATGACCTTTGGTACATATTCTCCTGTCACTGGTCATCCTTGCTTCACAAATGGTTTAACATGAACACTTTTTCACTTTCCCCTTTTAAGAGTGATGTTAGCTATTTATTTGAAATAGATCTTTTCTTTCTAAGAAAGTGTTCATATACTGCTAACTTTTGAAGCACTTTCATAAGAAATGAGTAGAGTTTATCTAATATATTGTTGGCATTTAATGTGAAGATCATATGCCTAAAGATGCAACATTTTAATTGATTTTAAATATTTAACTATTTTTTATTGCTGTGATGTAGTCTACTTGGTTACAGCAAGTTGACCTTTTAATGTGCTGTTGTATTTGAGTTAATGGTATTTTATTTAAGACACTTGCATATACAAATATAAGTGATATTAAATATCATTTTTCTTCTCACACAATTCTCATCCTTTATGGAATGAATTTTATATAATTTTCAAAAAATAGCTAAAGCAGCTTTCTATTTTTAGTTTGGTGGTGAAGGGTACCAATTCTAGAGCCAGATTGCCTAGGTTTGAATCTAAGATTCACCACTTTGTGCATTCATGTGATGGGTGATGTTGGGCAATTTGCTTAACCTTCCTGTGTCTTAGTTTTCTCAACTGTGATACACAATGAAAATAGTAACTACCTGAAAAAGGGTTTTAGAGGATTAAATGAGCTCATATATATCAGAATTTTAGAACAGCACCTGCCTGATGCAGAGTACCTAAGAGATTAGGTTTTTGTTTAGTTTTTGCTACTGTGCTCTGAAACTTTTAAAATGACATAAAATTATCTATGTATTAAATATTTGAAAGAACTCACTGTTAATCCTCTCTCCCTAGATGTTTGTATTATTTAATTTAATATTTTCATAAATTTCTTAGACATGGGAACACAATTTCTCATTTTTTAGAAAAATATTTTTCTAATATCTTAGTGTATACTTACATATAATATTCTATAATTTTATAATGCTCCTGCCTATATATTTTATTGCAAGAGTAATCCTCCACTTCATAATATATAATAACGTTTACATAATGTAATTTTTTTAGAGCTAACTCATGAGTGTTACTACAAGCCATTAGTGCTATCACTGAATTTGTTCTAATTTTAAATTCATGTCTTTCTTGCTTCAGCTGTTGCTAGCCTTTGTTTTCTATCCAATTTGTTTATACCAGGATTATACAATCATTTGGTTTCTCTGGGTCGTACTGGAAGAAGAGTTGCCTTGGGCCAAACATTAAATACACAAAGAAAAACAGATCAGGAAAAAAAAGGTCTGTGCATAAGTTTTTGTGATATCTGCCACCACAGATAAGCAAAAAAATCCTCACATCATAATCCCAATTATGTAGTGGCTGGTTCAGAGAGTCTTTTAAAATCATTTAGCAGGTCCTAAGTTTGCAATCACTAACATAGAAAATGTACATATTTAAGTAATAAAACATCTTTGGGGTTTTGGGGGGTACTTTTTATTATAAAAGTAAAATAACAGGAGTTGGAGGTTGCTGTAAGCTGTGATGCTACAGCACTCTACCGAGGGCGACAAAGTGAGACTCTGTCTCGAAAGAAAAACAAAAAGTAAAAGAAAAGTGGGCAGCATAAAAACTAGAAGAATATTTTACCTTGTATTTGAGAAACTAATGCATCAACATCTGATTTGATGGAAGTAGTTGCAATTCTCAGTGAGTTCTCAAGGTGCTCATCAGATATTTTGGTTCTAATTTTACTCTTAATGTGCTTCATTCTTGAAAATGGTTGCTCACAAATGTAGGTGCCGCCAAAAAATGAGGCATGAATAAGGCATGATTGTAAAGTGAGGGATATTTGTCTCTGGGAAGACAAGACCTATAAAAGTCTAGCAAAGGCACATGATCAAATTTCTCTTTGAGTGTCAGACTGTAGTGCTCTGCATTCCATTTGAAAATTGGCAGGTAAAATACTTTTGCCGACTGAAAATGGAGTTGCAAATGCACCAAAATATTATTTCCCCAGAAATCTTGAAATCTGTTTACAAATTCTTGTCTCAAATTGAAGAGCAAGGCTGCATATCTTTTGCTGCCCACAAGACTGTGGTTAGCCAACGTGTGGAAACATAAAATTGTTCGCCTTAATTTCAGCTTGTCATAATTTTAGTCTCATTTGGAATGCTGCTATAGTTTAAAACATTGTATTGATGAGTTGTTTTTCACCTTGAAGATGCACGTTTAACTCTTTTGAATGAGTGGTTAAATCCGCTAAAAATGCTAAATCTGTAAGCCAGTTTTCATCATTAAATTCTGGCAAAAATTTGGTTTTTGATACCATAAATGATAACATGTTTCAACATTGGCCTTGACTTGGACATCTTACTTCCTAAAATTAAATGATGTAGCCATAGTCAACATCAATACTTTTAAGGAATTCCTGGAATTGTTGATGGCCCTTACGGAATTCAGTCTTGATGATGATATGAATGAGTCTGTCCATTTTTAAAGATTTTGCACGTAAATTTTCTTGATGTACTATGCAACGACACTTCATCAAACATGAGTTTTAGGGTGTAATTGCATCATCTTTTACAAGTCATTCTCTTTTACCTACCATCACAGAGGCACCATCAGTATCTATACCAGGTATGTTGACCATGGACAAAGAAAATCACTCTAACATATTTTTTACTGCTTCATATAAAATATCTTGATTTAGTTATGTCTTTTAATGGCACTAAAGAAGCCACTTCTTCAATGACACTATATTTGTCATCAATACCTCTAATAAAAATAGCAAGTTGAGCCACATTTGTAGCATCAGTGCTGTTATCCATGGCCAGAGCATAAAATTAAAAATTAGCAAATTTATTCTTCAAACTTCTCTCAATAGATTTTCCAGTATCTTTGATTTGCCTTACTATAGTCTGGAGAGACAAAATGATTTTAGAAATATCCCTTTTTTGCAAAACAAATTATATCTGCCATACTTTCCATACATTGCTTAATAAATTCACCATCAGTAAATGTTTTTGATTTTCTTTTTGCTATAAAATATGCCACATATGTAGCTTTTACAATAAAATCTGAGTTGTAACTTTAAAAATAATTTTGTTGTGAAGACAGACTGTTTTCCAGTTCTGCTATTTTGTCCTAATGATACAATCCTTCATACCCACCAAATTTGGCAGTATGTTTTTGCATATAATGCCTTTCAACTCATAGTCTTTGAAAACTTGCACACATTCCCCACAAAGTAAGTAGGGTGCCTATTTGCCTTGGCAAAAAAGTAGTCATCTATGTACTTTTCATTGAACAATCTTCCTTCAACTGTAATTTTTCTTTTGGGGGGTTCTGTTTTCTTTTGAGACATTGAAGAAACCATGCTGGAATTAAAAAAAAATAATAGATAAGAGACTATATTTACTTTTGTTATGAAAATTAATTAACAGGAAGATAGAAAGCAAGGTTTGGGCCTTTCCACATCTCTGCTGGCCATGCAGAGCAAGGTGGAGAGGCAATTTTAAAGCATGGCAGGTGATGTGTGAAGGGAAGCCAAGGTGTGGAAGTACCCTTAATAATCAAATAAGAATGCTTTCCTGACTTCTAAATAACATTAAACACCTAATGTTGCAATACTAGGTTAAAGTTAAAGTTGATAATCACTGCCTTGTCCAGTACCATTAGTACATATAACGTCTCAATTCAACTGTCTGTGCTTCAAAGATAAAACACCCTGCAAGTCACACACCACTGCAAAACTGAAGCCACATGTACATGCAAATAGCAAGAGCACATGTATGTTTATTTTACATGACATTGTGATACAATGTTGTCTACAAAGTTCGTGCTCAAGAACCACACAATTCAGTTCCACCAAAACAAATCACAAAAATATCTCATGATATTTTAAGTAAGTTTATGATTTTGTGTTGGGCCACATTCATAGCCAGCCCAGTCCACATGTGGCCAATGGATTGCAGGTTGGACACCCCTGATTTATAAAAATGCTTTTATTCTTTTTAGGTCTGAGTCTATGAGTTTCTCTTTAAATACAACATTATTTATTTTCCATGAATTTTTTAGGGTTTTTTTCAGCTTTGTCGAGGTATAATTGATATACAATAAACAACACTAATGTATTTTCTGTCATTATAAATAAGTTTGCATTCTTTAGAAAGTTATCTAAATGTATGTATGCTTTTATTTCTGTATTCACTTAGCATATTTATTTGAGATTCATCCATGTTGATTAATGTATCAATAATGCATTCATTTAGGTTATATTACAATTTATTCAATCATTTACCTATAGATGGAAGTTTGGGTTGTTTCCAATTTTCAGTTCTCATAAATAAATAAATGAAGCTGTTATGACATTTGTACACAAGCCTATGTACAAAAATGTACCTTCCTTTCTCTTGGGTAAATACCTAGGAGTAGAATAGCTATGAGGGTGTAAGTTGCACTTTTTAGAAAACTAACAAATTATTTTCCAAGGTGGTTGTACCAGTTTACATGCCCACCAGCCAAATGCCAGTTGCTCCACATCCTCACCTCACTTGTTATGATGTAATTTTAGATATTCTATTAGGTCTGTACAGGAATCTTCTTATGGTTTTAATTTTGCATTTCCCTAAACTATTTATGTTGAGCATCCTTTGATGTGCTTATTTGCCATCTATATATGCCCTGTAGTACAATGTCGAACAGAAGTAGTGAGAAGGAATATCCTAATCTTTTCCTAAGTTTAGAAGGAAAGCATTCAGTCTTTCACCTTTAAGTATAGTGCTAGCTGTAAGTTTTTTAGTAGATTTTTTTTATCACATTGAAGAAGTTTACTTTTACTCCTACTTTGATGGAGTTTTTAATCAGAAATTTTGGATTTTGTCAAATTATCACATTAGATCTACTGAAATGATCAAAAAACATTTTTAATCTGCGAGAGACATTGATTTTGAATGTTAAATCAACTTTGCACTCCTGAGCTAATAATCTCTACTTTGTCACATATTATTATTATTAGTTTTCTTTTTTTATTCTTTTTTTGTTTTATTATTTCTGTATATTACTGGATTTATTTTTATAAAAGTGTGTTGAGAAAATTTGCATCTATGTTCATGAGGTATCTTGATCTATAGTTTCCTTTCCCTTAAAGATCATTTCATGGTTTCTGTATCACAATAATGCTCAATCATAAGAATGAGTTGGAAAGTATTCCTTTCTCTCCAATATTTGGAAAGGGTTTATATAGAATCAATATTGTTTCCCTATTAAATATTTGATACAATTCCTCCAGTAAATTACCTGCTCTATGTTTCATATGAACTTTAGAATCAGTTTGTCATGATTTTCTACAAAAATGCCTGCTCACACTGTGACTGGGATTATAATGAGTCTATAGATCAATGTAGACAGAATTTCTTATGATAAATACTTTTGCTTTTTCTATATCTGACAAAGTATTTTGCTTTTTAAGAAATTTTATAAATTAAACCTTTTGTTTTTATATAATAGTAGATTCACATACAGTTGTTATGAAATAATACAGGCTCAGCGCCTGTAGCTCAAGCAGCTAAGGTGCCAACCACATACATCAGAGCTGGCGGGTTCGAATCCAGCCCAGGCCTGCCAAACAACAATAACAACTACAATCAAAAAATAGCCAGGCATTGTAGTAGGTACCCATAGTCTCAGCTACTTGGGAGGCTGAGGCAAGAGAATCCCTTAAGCCCAGGAGTTGGAGGTTGCTGTGAACTGTGATGCCATAGCACTCTACCCAGGGCAACAGCTTGAGGCTCTGTCTAAAAAAAAAAAAAAAAGAAACCTCATGTATCCTTTACCAAGTTCCTCAATGGTGACATCTTGAAAACTGTTTGATACAGAATATTTTCATTATCACAAGGATTCCTCATGTTTCATTTTTGTAACCACATTCATCTCCCCTCCTCCCACTTGCCACAATGCCCCTCACACCCCAGGCAATCACTGATCTATTCTTTATTTCTATAATATTACTATCTTAAGAATAATATATAAATGGAATAGTACAGTCTATAACCTTTTGGGATTGGCTTTTTTTTTCCACACAGAATAATTATTTGTAGACTCATTCAAGTTGTCACATTGTATCAATAATTCATTCCTTTTTATTGCTGATAGTATTCCACAGCATGAAGGTGGAATTTATGTGGGTTCACATTTTACACTTCAGTCCATGATCTATTTTGAGATGATGTTTGTATAAAGCCATTTGTTTAACCATCAACCACTGAAAGACGGCTGGGTTGTTCGGACCATTATGCATGAAGCTGCTGTAAGGATTTGTATATAGGTTTCATACTCAGGAGAAAAGTTGCTGGGTTGTGTGGTATTATAGTTACATGTTTAAAAAAAAACTGTCAGCTTTTTTACAGTGACTGTACCATTTAACATTCCCACTACCAATGTATGAGTGATTCAGCTTCTCCACAACCAGCCAATATTTGGTGTTATTGCTATTTTTTAAATTTCAGGCTTCTTATTTCTTATTATTTTATTGGGTTACATAAATTGCTTTAGTACTGTTTGAGTCAAATCTGTAAGTGTGCCCATCATCCAGATAGTATGCATTGTACCCATTAGGTGTGAATAAAGGGAAAGGTAAATTTATTTCTTACTTCTTATTTTTTCAGCCATTCTGATACATGTGTAGTAATATTGCATTATCACTTTGTTTGCATTACTCCAACGGCTAAATGATGTTCAATGTCTTTTCAGGTGCTTATTTTGCATGTGTATGTTCTCTTTGGTGAAATGTCTGTTTGTAACTTTTGTCCATTTTGTAATGGATAATTTATTGTTGATTTTCCAGAGTTCTTTATACATTCTAGATACTGCTTTGAGTATGCAAAGATTTTAAAGATTTCTCTCAGTCTGTAGCTTATATTTTCATCCTCTCAACAGGGTCTTTTGCAGAACAAATGCTTAATTTTGATAATATCCAGTTTATCAGTTTTTTTCTCTTTTATGGACCATGCTGCCCCTTTGATGTCTTCACTGCCCCTTTTTCCTGTTTTTTCCCCCTAAAATTTATATGGGCTCACATTTTACACTTAAATCAGTGCTCTATTTTGAAGTGACACTTGCATAAAGCATGAAGTGTAAGTCAAAGAAATTTCTTTTCTTTTTGCTTATAGATATTGAATGTTTTTCACACCATTTGTTGCAAAACGATGCTTCCTCCATTAAATTGGTTTAGCATTTTTATGAAAGAGCAGTTGATCACATTTGTGAGTCTGTTTCTGGGTTCTCTATTCACTTCCATTGACCTATGTTTCTATCCTCCTACCAACACCAAGCAGTATTGACGATTGTTGCTATATAATAAATAAATCTGGACTCCTCCTCTTTTTTTATTTTCAAAATTGTTTTTTACTATTCTAGTCCCATTCCTTTTCCATATAAATTTCAAAATAATCTTGTCTGTATTTAAAACATTTTTGCTGTAATTGTAATGGGAATTGTATTAAATCTATATTTAAGTTTGGGATAATTTGCCTCTTTGTTATAGCAAGTCTTGCAGTCCATGGTCAACTGAGACATTTTTTATTGAAGTAAAATTCAGTGTCATTTAGTACATTCACAATGTTGTACAACAGCCGTCTCTATCTAGTTCCAATACATATTAATCCCTTTAAAAGGAAATCTTGTCTTTGTTAAGTAATCACTCCCATTCCTCATTCCTTCTAGCCTACTCTCTTTTCTGTCCTGATGAACTCATGTATTTTGGATATTTTATGTAAATAAAACCATATAATATGTGGTCTTTTGTATCTGGCTTCTTTCACTTAGCATAATGATTTCAAGATTCATCTGTGCTGTAGCATGTATCACTACCTCACTCTTTTTCATGTCTGTGTGTATATGCCACAATTTGTTTATCCATTCATCTGTTGATGGACATGGGGTTTGTTTTCATTTGTTGGCTGCTGAAACTAGTACTGTTGTGAATATTTCTTTATAAGTATTTAGTGTACTTATTCTGTCTTCATTTTTGAAAAATACTTTCACTGGATATATAACTCTTTATCATCAGTCTTTCTTTTTTAATACTTCAAAGATGTTAGTCCACTATCTTCTCACTTGCATTGTTTCTAAAAAAAAAAATCCTTAAAAACCTTAATTTTGGTCCTCTGTCCATAATGTATCATTTTTTTGTGGCTGCTTTTAAGATTTTCATTTTATATCTAGTTCTGAGAAGTTTATGGTGTTCCTTAGTCTAATTTTGTTCATATTCCTTTGTTTGGGGGTTTTGGGCATTCTTGCTTTGTATAAAATTTGGAAAATTTTAGGCCACTGTTTCCCTGTCTTTCTTCTCTTTATACTACTATAATTACAGTAGAACCTTTGTGAGTTGACCACCCAAGGGACTGTAACAAATCAGTCAACATATGGAGGTGGTCAACATAAGGAACTAGGCCTAATGTGCATGTGGTGCATGTCCAGTCTATGAAAATTAGATCAACTGTATATGTACACCATGGAATATTATGCAGCCTTAAAAAAGATGGAGACTTTACCTCTTTCATGTTTACATGGATGGATCTGGAACATATTCTTCTTAGAAAAGTATCTCAAGAATGGAAGAAAATGTATTTAATGTACTGATCCTTACTATCAAACCAATTTATAGCTTTCTTATGGAAGCTATAACCCAATTATAGCCCAAGAAGAGGGGGAACAGGAAGAAGGAGGGACTGGGGAGGGAGAGTCATTGGTGGGACCACACCTATGGTGCATCTTACAAAGGTACATATGAAGTTTACTAGGTATAGAATATAAATGTCATAACACAATAACTAAGAAAATGTGGTGAAGGCTATGTTAACTAGTTTGATGAAAACATTTCAAATTGTATATAAAACCGGCACATTGTACCCCATGATTACATTAATGTACACAGCTATGATTTAATAAAAAAAAATAAAAGAAAGAAAAAATAAAATGGGCTGAAAATCCATAACTAAAATGGAGGTGCCCTTACTACTGAAGAAAGTAAAAACGAAGAAGAAATATACCTAAGGCAGATGAAACCAAAGAAAAAAGAACAGGTGCAACAGTAATAACAACCAGGAAGAAAAACTATGAAAAAAAGAAAAAAAAAAAAAGAAAAAATATCTATGTGAGTGTATGTATATATATGTGTGTGTGTGTGTGTGAAGCAGTGAAGCAGTAGGAGACCGTAGGAGCCAACTAGGAGGTCTGGAGTCAAGAAGGACCAGCAAGGAGGGTAGATATATAATTTATATATCTGTGTATATGTATATACACAGAGATATAAATTACAGTATATTGCCTAGACACCAGTTGACACAATGGTGTTAGGAGCTGGAGAACACTCACACTGTTTTCATTGTATAATATTGGGGGCTGGATGCTACTCTTCAATTTTAGTGGAAATCTGGACCTGTCCTCCTAACCTACTTGTGCCCAATCAAGGCCTGGTCACTTTACCAGCACTCAGTCCTGAGGGTTTCAGATTCCAAAGCTCTCACTAGATCTGTCAGGTGGTCAGTCTTGACCTTTCAAACAATGCCCCTTGTAACAAGCAGTTTTCTGGGGGTTGGGCACTCAACTTATCCCAAGAATGGCTGCCCAAGCACAGCAGGTGTGCCAGAACCAGCCTCTCTCATGTGGCTTTCCCATATTGGTGGCCTTCCTGTAGCCGAGCTGATGGGAGCTTCACCCTGCCTGGCAATCAATCTTGACTTCCTGATACTGCTCTAGTTCCCTTGCTAACCAAGCCCCTCTAAGGCATTCCAGTCCAAAAACAAAAACTGCAGGATAGCCCTCTCCTACTTTCAGTCTTCCACAGGATGGCTGCCAGCCGACCTCTGCATGTATTCAGGCATCTGCCCTCATTGCAGATCCTTCTCGGCTCCAGACCTCCTAGTTGGCTCCTACAGTCTCCTACGGCTTCACTGTGCCCCCCAGAGTGATGCCTCTGGGTAGGTTCCCCCACCCAGGAGTGACCGAAATCCTCTGTCCCTGTCTCACTGATATCCACCACCAAGGCAATGTTTCCTATCTGCCATCTTGCTCTGTCTCTCTCCTCAAGCCTTCTTGTAAGCACCTGGTGGAGGCATGACTAAATATATCTCCCACTGTATCTGGACCTTCTATCTATACCCCACTGTCATGCTAGCCCACATTTTATGAATTAAGATTTTAGCTAAATTCTTCCTATTTATATGGCAGTCATTCTCTTTACTATACTCTGCCAAAGATAAAATAGTTCATGTGTTCTGTTTCTCCTTCTTGGAGTTTGTCTCTCTTTAGAATTCAGTTTACCTTGCTTGTGTGCAACCTCAGCTCAGAAAACTGAAGATTTGCAGATTATCCATTTTGTCCCATTGTCAGTAGGGAAGTGATCTTCTCTTGTGCTGCTATATTCTCTAGACCTTCTGGTTGGCTCGTAGACTCTCCTTTTGCTTCCCTATGCCCCCAGAGTTTCACAAAAAGAAAAGAAACTTTACAAGCATGTGGATAAAATAGGGAATAAGAAATAAGTGAATATGATTCTGGGTTAAAATTCATGGGAATTGATGTTAGAATGGATAAAAGGAAGAGGAAAGGTGAGAGAACAAGAATGATAGGGGAGAAGAGAAAGGAGATGGTGTTAAGGAAACTGAGAATGCCGTGGCCAATGCATTCGTTGGTCTGAATGTGGTGGGAGAGTCACGAAGAGGTGGAGATGTACAAAATGAGCTGGGAATGACTGGTTGTAGTCATTGAATTGCTATTTTTAGAGGTGGCACAGTTTCTGGCAGTAACAATGTGTGGGGTACAGCTATGAGAGTGGGTGGCTGTAGTGTTGAGGATAAAAAGACTGCTAGAGTGAGGACAATAAGAGACTGAGAGGCAGAGTGTTTATGGCTTACCCAAATGGGCATTGAAATCACCAGTAATAATGTCAGGAACAGGATAAGGGAGGAAGACTGTAAGCTTCTTTTAAAGGAAGTTGAATGGAACACTGATAGGGGCAGAGCTGAATGCTTTGAGTACCAAAGAAGTAGCACTTTGCGATGGCAGGGAAAGAATGGCATAGAAGTGACATTTAGGAGCAAGAATATGTCCCCATTATCTGGTTCTGAGGATGTAGAGCTTGGAAAAAATAACTGCACTCTTGGGAGGGATATAGGGGAAGCAGTGTCTTCAGAAGCAGGCAGCTTTCAACTAAGGTAAAGAAGTGAAAGGAAACATTTTGAGAAATTGTTTGGCATCCAGGGGAATCTTTTTTTTTTTTTTTCTTAAAATAGATGAGTCTATAGTCTTATGAACGGTGCAAGTTCATCACATCTTAAGCATTACAAACATATTACTTTTCATGGATTAAAATAGTGCCCAGAACTCCATCTCTATCCCTTGACATTTTTGGAGGCAGGATTGGGGAAGCCAGGCAGGAGGCAGAAAGCCAGTCCTGGACACAGTCTGTTTCTCCTGAAGCAACGACATTTTGTGTAGCCGCCATTGTGAGCATTTCTGTACTAAGCCTTCGGCGCATGGCCACCTGATGGCAAGACAAGCCTCCAACAGCACGGCGGTGACATGGGCTCCAAGTTTTATTGCGGCTGCAACAACCAGGTTGCTAATTAGTCCCAATTGTGAGGGTAGTTTTTGTGCTTTGGACACCTGTCCACTAGGAACTGGACTGAGACCACCAACTCATTTCCCACAGGTCACAGAACAGCTGTCAGATGGTATAATTTGGTCGAGTTCATTTGGAGCTGCTTACAGAAGCTCTCTGAAGCATTATGCTCTACATAATATGCATGATTAATGCTTGTTTATTTGGACAATCCTGTGTTGTAACTAAAGTGGTGGCCTATTTTATGCCAGTTATAATATACCATTCCATTCATGAGACAGAGTTCCATTGAGGGTATGAAGTAGAGTGTTAATGTTCAATCTATTTACTAGGAAACCAACTCATTGCAGCCATTCTGTAAGCTGCTTGCTCCATTTGAGTGATGATTCTGTGCTTAACTATTCCGAGGAAGGGATCTGGGCTCATTTCCATTCTGAAGGGTAGGTGGAAAATGTATCTGAAAACAGTGGTCATTTTGGCAGCTGGGATGTTTTACTCCAACTGTCTCCTGCAAGAGGAAGAACTGCTGCATGTTATCACCCCCTGGGGAGAAGCCTTGCTGCCTTGTCAACCTTCAACTCAGTTGCCAGCCAAGTGCATGTTGTTTACAGTGTTAGAAACCTTTGACTTTTATACTTCAGAAGCTGTCCCACTGCCCCCCTTCCCCAGTACATATGCACAAAGCCTATATTTTTTGCAAACAAAAAGGGATCTGAACTAGAAATTCTGATTCAAGTTTGGCTATGACCTTGGACAGACCACCTAGGTTCTTATTTTGCATTTTGTAAAATATTGGAGTTAATTAGGTAGTCTCTTGAGTCCCTTTCAGCTGTACCATCCTGTCTGTGGCCCTGTTATTATATTTAGTCAGTGTTGGGTATACATAAAAGCAACTTTCTGGAAATTGGTGCTGACTCCATTTTTTCCATTTATGTCATGTTACAATAAATGGCTTCCTGGGTGCTGGGTCCCCAGTTACCTGCTGCTTCAGGGAGAAGGCAAACCCCTCCCACAGGGTCTCTAAAAGAAATTTTAGAGACATCTTTTTTAAGCACCAAAGGAAGCAAGAAAAGCTAAAATCTTTCTCTGTGACACTCCTTTTCATAAAAGGATTTGTTATGTAAAATTAGGATTTGGTCAAAGGGCCACAATTAAGGACCAGGAGGGTCACAAGTTTCTTTAAGGCTGCAGGTTTGCCACCCCTCCCTCCCCTTTCTTAATTGGTCTAACAGTCTTGGGAAGGAGATGCTATTGTCCTCATTTTATAAATGTAGAAGAAACTGAAGCCCCAGTGGTATAATCAGAACCCAATTTTAACAGACCCCACACTCCCTCTTCCTGATCTCCTCAGTGACTCTGATAGTTATCACTGTTAAGGGGTTTTCAGACTGCAGCCAGCAGGTAGTGGTGGGGTCCCTGGAAATGCTACCATCAACTCTATAAACCACTGCCTCATGAATACTGTTGATTTCTGAATCTCTTTCACGGTCACTTATAATCAGGTGAATCCTCTTAAGAATTTCAAAAATGTTTGCCATTTTTTAATGGATATTCTGCAGAAATGATTTTAAGTAAGAACATTTTTATTTAAAATAATATGATATTTAAACTTGGATTAAAAAATTCAATTAAAATTTAACCCCTTTGACTTCATGTTGTAAAGAAAAAATTTGACATCTTTCTTCTTTATATATGTGTACATGTAGATAATTTTCTTTATTATTAATTATGTGACAAAAACAATGTTTTGATAAATTAGTAAGTGATACATATACTATTTTTGGTTTAAGGTACTATTTACTTGGTTATGAAAGTATAGAAAAAATACTTTTATGACTGTTATTCTTTTTGTGTTTTTGTCTTTTTTTAATTAAATCATAGCTGTGTACATTAATGTAATCATGGGGTATGATGTGCTGGTTTTATATGTGATTTGAAATATTTTCATCAAACTGGTTAACATAGCCTTCACCACATTTTTTTAGTTATTGTGTTAAGATATTTAAATTCTACACTTAATAAATTTAACATATACTCTTGTAAAATGCACCATAAGTGTGGTTCCACCAATGGGACCATATGAAAACTTTAAATTGTTTTTCACCATATAAAAGCTATAAATTGGTTTTTACAGTAGAGTACATTGGATATTTTTTCTTCCATTCTTGAGATAATTTTCTAGGAAGAAGATGTTCCAGCTCCATCCATGTAAACATGAAAGAGGTAAAGTCTCCATCTTTTTTAAGGCTGCATAATATTCTGTGGTGTACATATACCACAGTTTATTGGTCCATTCATGGGTCAATGGGCACTTGAGCTTCTTCCATGACTTACCAATTATGAATTGGGCTGCAATAAACATTCTGGTACAAATATCTTTGTTATAACATGATTTTTGGTCTTCTGGATATATATGTAGTAGAGGAATTGAAGGATCGAATGGCAGGTCTATTTTTAGATCTCTAAGAGATCTCCAAACATCTTTCCAAAAGGAACATATTAGTTTCCATTCCCACCAGCAGTGCAGAAGTGTTCTCTTTTCTCCACATCCATGCCAACATCTCTGGTTTTGGGATTTTGTGATGTGGGCTTATTTTACTGGAGTTAGATGATATCTCAAAGTGGTTTTGATTTGCATTTCTCTGATGATTAAGGATAAGCAATTTTTTTTCATGTACTTGTAGGCTATGTGCCTGTCTTCTCAGAGATGTTTCTCTTCAAGTCCCTTGTCCACCCTGAGATGGGATCACTTGTTCTTTTCTTGCTAATACGTTTGAGTTCTCTGTGGATTCTGGTTATTAATAAACCAGAAGGTTTCATTATTAAACCTTTGTCAGAGACATAACCTGCAAATATCTTCTCCTATTCTGAGGGCTGTCTGCTTGCTTTACTTGCTGTGTTTTTGGCTGTGCAGAAGCTTTTTAGTTTGATCAAATCCCAATAATGTATTTTTGGTGTTGCTTTAATTGCCCGGGTGGTCTTCTTCATAAAATATTCACCCAGGCCAATTTCTTCAAGTGTCTTCCCTGCACTTTCTTCTAGTATTTTTATAGTTTCATGTCTTAAGTTTAAATCTTTAATCCAGTGAGAGTCTATCTGAGTTAATGATGAGAGGTGTGGGTCCAGTTTCAGTCTTCTACAGGTCGCTAGCCAGTTCTCCCAGCACCATTTGTTAAATAGGGAATCTTTTCCCCACTGAATGTTTTTAATTGGCTTGTCAAAGATCAGGTAACAGTAGGTAGCTGGATTCATCTCTTGGCTCTCTATTCTGTTCCATACATCTACCTCTCTGTTTTTGTGCTAGTACCATGCTGTTTTGATTGCTATCGATTATAGTATAGTCTGAGGTCTGGTAGTATGATTCCTCCTGCTTTGTTTTTATTTCTGAGTAATGTCTTGGCTATTTGAGGTTTTTTTTTGATTCCATATAAAATGAAGTATTATTCTTTCAAGATCTTCAAAGTATGACACTGGAGCTTTAATAGGAATTGCATTAAAATTATATATCGCTTTGGGTAGTATGAACATTTTAACAATGTTGATTCTTCCCAGCCATGAGCGTGGTATGTTTTTCCATTTGTTAACATCTTCAGCTATTTCTTTTCTTAGAGTTTTATAGTTCTTTTTATAGAGATGTTTCATGTCCTTTGTTAGGTAAACTCCCAAATATTTTATCTTC
>CAUYTI010073734.1:0-28530 GCA_963575145.1 Galago senegalensis | reverse complement strand
AAAGGGGTTAGACAATCTAACAAATCCAAATTGAGTTTGAGGACGAGGTCATGTTGGGAGAAGACTAGAAAACCTTTAAATTGAGTGGTCCCACTTATCCAAAGTGTTCATATCTGAAATTCTTGTTAGGACAAAGTCCCTTCTCCCAAAATTGATTATGGTGAGTTTATAGTTTTTGCCCTTAATTGGTAACCTGTTTTAATTTTAAGAATATTCTTATGTTAATCCTGAGTTAATTGTAAGAAAGCACAGGGCTTGGCACAGGATAGGTACTCATCATGAGAGTTAAATATGTGTGTAAATAATTCCTGACAGGGTGGTAAGGTGCTGTAGCAAAAAACTATCTTGGATCATTACTTAGAACAGGATTCTAGTCAAAGTTCTGCTACTCTGATGTTAGCTGAGTTATTTCCTAACCATTCATGGTCTTGTTTTCCTTTGCTATAAAATGTTGGGATTGGCCTACCATGATTAAGGTGATTTTTAAGCCTCAGTAACGTGATGAGGATTAAGTATTACGGCATATGCTTTGCATGCTTGACAAAATTCAATAAGGGAATAATCAACTGAGAATTTCTAGAGAGAAAATCAAGATTTACAGAGTACATATCAGAAATACAAGGAGATGGGGAAGGCTAGATAATGAATACCTAGGTCATTTGCTTTTCTCAACATGTACTGAGGGATGCACCAAGAATGGAGCAAACATATGATGATTTCTTTGAGTTCTGTGAGCATGGGAGTAGTTCCCATGACGCTGGCCAAACAGGACACAGGAATGGTTCCTAGGAAAGTAAAATATCAGAGTAGCTGATTCAAGGAAAGGAATAGTTGTTTCCAAATGAAGCTATAGGAGTGGGAAAAAAGAAGCACTTGGGAAGTGCTTTTTATTTCTGCAAAGAGGCGAAGAGTGGCAGTGGGGAAGGTTTTAGAACCACCTGGGAGCTTTGTCCAGGTATATCTGACCAAACTTTTACCCAGCAGAGTTTGCTTTCCTCAAGGGTGAACAAAGTATATATATTGAAACAAACTTTTAAATGATGCTTTTGTTTGCCCCCTCACACCCTCGATCGACAATCACTGTTTTAAGCTTACGCAAAGCATAGTGACAGCAAAATGGTTGCAGTGAATCTCATCTACAGATGATCTGAACTTGAAATTTCTCCATGCTGTAATTAAGTTTACTGCTCATTTGAATGTGAGTGATAGAATAAAACAATCAGAATACAGAAGCATCTGAAAAGAGTAGTGAAAAAAATCAAACATTGGCTATTGAACTCAAAGTTAATCAGATGCTTTTGGATAGCCAGATGTATTGCCCCTTTATAGTCCTATAATGTTTTGACCTAAAGAACCAGGAGGTCGAGAATCAGGAAGCCTTTTTCCTCTAAGATAGGATGGGGATGACACTGGCAACAATTATTATATAATTTCTTAGGAATCATCACACTTCTGTTTATATTATGTTTCTTCATTTCAAACTTTCAGCAAAACTTATCAAATTTATTAAGTGCCTACTATATGTAGGACCAGTGGCAAACAGACCCAGACCCTGATCTTATACAGCTAACAATGGTCATTTCAGGTTATGTTTTACTGATAAGCTTTAGGGTGCCTATACTGCAATGAAGCGTAAGAAATGATCTTACCTCATTGCTCTCCAGATTATCCAGGCCATCATGCTCTGGGTACTCTGTCAAAGGAATTTCCAAGAATAACTAATCTCATCCCTAGTGTTCATTCATTAATGACTAAGTACGGACAAGAGTCTGGGCTCTGTGCTGAGAATACTAAAATTGGTAAAATAGTTTCCACTTTTCTGGGATCACACTGAGTGGTGTATTTGAGCATTTAACTTCAGTCAGGACAAATGGAATGGCTCTGACCTCAATACTTGCTTTCCTTTAACTGTCTAGTGCAATGCTGATCAGATCATTGCTGGATTTAAGAGTGGTATGAACCTTAGATGCCTTCTAGAATCAAATATTCCATGGTTTTTAAACAGTTAACCTGAAATACAAATGGTCTTTAAAAATAAGAAAAAGGTCCAGCTTATAAGAGAAGTACACGTTAAAACTATACAAAAAATTAATACTAAAAAGATAGTATTTTTAAGCAGATGGGCAAAAATTTGAATGTTTGGGAAACTACTTCATTAGTGAGGTTGTAGGGAAATAGCCACTAACCATATACTGATGGTGGGAGTATAAATTGTTCTAAACCCTTGCCTATCAAAACTATACAAATCTGTCTTGATCAAGCAGAACCACTTTTAGAAACTTACCTTTCAGATATTTATACATTTGTGAAATGACTGTGTCCAAAGTACTTAGTGCAGCATTATCAAGATCATATTAACAAAAAATTGGAAATAATGGAAAGATCAGGAGCAGATAGGTTAAACTGAAGCTTCCACCCAGTGAAATAGTATGCAGCTGTAAAAAGGGGAGGGTAAGTCCCTATTATGAGAAGCTCCCCAAGATACATTTTTTTATAATTATATAAAGAACTTCTAGAAAGATACACCAAAAAATGTAAGTGGTTCTCTGCTGTGACAGGATGTTGATGGGAATTGTAGGGGATAGAAATAAGAGGCTTCACTACATTTTTTTTTGTATTTGCTTTCAGAATCATATAAATTGTAATTTATTCACAAGGTAGAAATTTCCACCTCATTGTCACTTAATAGATTTTTTCATTTATAAGGTGGTTCATCACACCTTCACCACAATCTCTATGTTAGGTTTTAGGTGAAAAAGCCAATGTTTAGAAAACATACAATTAAAAAATTGACTTACAGATTCAGTGCTCTCTCCACTCCATTTCTAGGTACTGACTAGGGAGCCTCACCACCTGCTCGTTAACTTCACAAGCCATCTTTGGAGCTCTAACTTGACTAGGCTCTTTATCACTCCAGCAGAAACCTAAATGCCTAGGGACAACAGGAAGACGGGTTGTTTGGGAAGATAATATGGAGGTACCAAGTCAGGAAAGGACTGTAAAAAAAGGCAAAAGAATTTGGAAGAGTATCTGAAGACCGAGGGGGTGGGTGTTAACCTGAGGGTGTCAGTGAGGCTGAGAAAGATACTTGTAGGGAAGGGTAGAGAGAAGGATGTCAGGTTCTCAACAGGCCATTAGGCTGGCTGAGAAAACACTCCGGTGGCTGTCTCCTTTCCCTTTTCTCAGTTCTCTTCCTTCCTTCCGTTTTGGTGATGAAAAAAACCAGACTGCAAATGGCTTGAGAGGAAGCGAGAATGAACACAAGAAACAGGAAGTTCAGAGGGGACAAAACAGCCTGGCTGCTTTAAGGAAAGCTACAGGAGACTGGAGACCAAGCCTTTGGAGACACTCATCACCCACCCTTCCTGCTGCCACACCTCTGACCCCCTCACCATTCCCCACCCCCCTATTTTTTGTGTTTTCTCCCACAACCATTTCCTCCCTATCAGCATTGAATCCACAAGTCTAGCTGACTGGTTTCTAATCCCCTCTGTATGCCTGGCTTGTGGAACATACCTAGTTATTCAGAACTTGCCTAAGTGGGGTCAAATCGCAGTCACCACCACTTGGGGCTACAAACTTGGTCTCAGAACACTCAGTCTGTGAAGAAACTCAGGGCCTCCTTAAGCTGGTGACCTGGGCACCCTCCCTAGTCAGGGCCCTGGTCAGCACTCTGCCACTGAGGCAAGTGGGCCACCAGCTGGATCAGCAGCGTCACCAGGTTGGATCAAGCCCTAGTCCAGCTAGGAAGCTGTGAGTGGGAGCCAGGACCCTCAGAAAGAGGCAGCCAGGCCCAAACTGTTGTGTCTTAAGGTTTCTGTTTTAGATAGAGAGGAGGGGGCTCGCTCAAGACTATGACCTACCTCCCCTCCACTCTGTTGTAGACTTTTTATCAGCAGAGAAGAGCAGGGAACTGGAAGAGAGGACCAAGAAATCAGTGACACAGCCAACATGTTCTTTCTTCAACTAGCACAAAGCATGGGAAATTCAGTCTGTTAACAGAGGGAACCAAGTCAGATAGTTAGAAATCTGGCAGACACAGAGCAGCTGGGCAGGATAGCAAGGGGGCATACACTCCCAGAGCTTCTGCAGGAGAGCGTCCAGGTGCTGAGACATGGCAGGAAAGAGGCTCAGCTGAAGAGGACAGGGACCAAGGTCACACTTGATCGCCCAGGCAATTACTGTACCTGGCACATGGTACACAGAAGTTTGCTTATAGAATCAAGTTTGAATCTTAAGGACTACAGGAGACTGGAAGGGAGTAAATTAAAATGCTAAAAACTGGAAGGTGACTTTGGCAGTTACGTCAAGGGAAGGAGAGGCTCTAGGGAATGTAGTAAAGAAGTAAGGGGCCTAGATTACTAGATAGGGGGTAGGGTGATTGTGTAGGTCTGAAAGAGCCAGGGTGGTGAGATAGCAGCTGAATTGCTATAGCCAAGCCAAGAATTTGAGGGAAGAGAGTGGGAAGTGTAAGAAGTTGACCCCTGCCTAGTAAGCTTAAAGCTGATAGAAAAGAAACTGGACAGTATATAGAAGGATAGGTAGTGAGAGGGCTCATGATGGAATGGAACTAGCCAGAAGCTTAAAGAGATAAACTATGATAGTGTTACATCTTACTCTGTAAGCCTAGTTTCCTCTTATGCCTTGGATGTTCTCTGATGCTCCTGCCTTTGTCCATTGGGTGTGCCAAATCATGTTTAGGAAATCCCTCCCATGGCCCTTTCTTGGTCCCTATTCCAATTGTGAAGTTGGAAACCTTGGGCCTTGAGGACTTGGTATAGCAGGCCTTCCTCTCTTTGTGCTGAACAGCTGCCTCCAGGACATCTTATTAGAAAGCCAGGGTAAAGGACCAGACAAAGGAAGATAATTTCCTTGGATGTCAGGAAATGGCATTTGTATTGGATTTTCCTCCTTTGAAGTTGCTCCTTTTCATCCTTTTAGATTTCTGGACCCAACTATCCCCAGCCCCAATCACCAGAACTTAGTAGTTGCCTATCACAGTTTCTGAAATTGGTGACTAACCCCAGTTCTTTCACTGAGTTAAAGGTGGGGAAGTCTGAAACTAAGATCTATCCTGGTGAGGTTGCAGAGAGTAAACCTGACCACAGGAGCGTGAAGATCCATTTGAAGAGAGTGGGGCACCACTACTTGAAATGGAATATGAATCCCCTAGCCAGTGGCTCTCACACTTTGGCTTATATCACATATCCTGAAGGGCATATTAAAAGACTGATTGAGGCTCGGCGCCTGTGGCTCAAGTGGCTAAGGTGCCAGCCACATACACCTAAGGTGGCGGGTTCGAATCCCCAGCCGGGGCCCACCAAACAACAATGATGGCTGCAACCAAAAAAATGGCCAGGCGTTGTGGCGGGCGCCTGTGGTCCCAGCTACTTGGGAGGCTGAGGCAGGAGACTCACGTGAGCCCAGGAGTTGGAGGTTGCTGTGAGCGTGATGCCATGGCACTCTACCCAGGGGGATAGTTTGAGGCTCCGTCTCAAAAAAAAAAAAAATACTGATTGAGTTCCAGCCTCACAATTTCTGATTCAGTAGGTCTGGAGGGGGCCTGAGAATTTGTATTTTAAACAGGTTTCCAGGTGCTATTGATGCTGCTAGTTTAAAGACCACATTTTGAGAACCAAGGTCAGGCATAACACAGAAGAGAATAGAGGAAAATTTTGCCAGCTCAGGCTTTCGAGGGGATCTAAAGGAATAGATTTCATTTTTCTATTCTTGCCCAGCCCCTGAATACAATACACTTGTATTCAGTGTATTCTTCACAATAGAAGTGGCTCCAGTAGGTCTGAGGTAGGGCTCACTTTGCCCTTGTAGGAGTGTCCAACATGTAGCCCATGGGTTGCCTGCAGATTATTTGAGGACTGTTTTGCTGATCTGTGGTGTTCAATATCACAAAAAGTATGCATGGACATTTTTTTTTCCGCTTATCAGCTTTCATTAGTATTTGTGTATTTAATGGGTGGTCCAAGACAACTCTTACTCTTCCATTGTGCAGCAGAAAAGAAGGTTGGACACCGTCCTTTATGGCAATAGGAAACAGTGGATTGATTGCAGGAATGTTGGAAGGGGGCGTTGTCCCAAATTATCACCTCTTTACCTCTTCAAAGGCATAATATTGCTTTAACAAGGGAAAATGCTTTTCTTTACACAATTATAGCTAAGGCTTAAAATGTAAAGAGCTTTGGGAAAAACTCATTGTTACATTCTCCTGTGCAAGGGATTCTTTGCAGAGATACTGTGTTAGGGTAGAACGTGGAGGAGACTTAGAATAGGATATAGGCACCACAGATGGAAAATGTGACAGGTTCTTGAAGATGAATGTCCCTGTTTTACATTTTCCCCAAAGAGAATACAGAAACACTTTTTATTTAAAGGGGATAGTGTACACCCATGGCAGTTAGGTAGAACATGAACATTTGAGTTTCCTGTGGGAAAAATCATTCAAATCTATTCACTCATCTGATGGCTGTTGCTTATTTTATTTTTTGTCCAAGAGAGGTGGCATTGGACCGAGGTAGAGAAAACAAGGATACACAGAAATGACCCAGAGGATTGCCCCTTCTGCAGATGGCCCTTAGGCTCCATGATGCCTTTCAGCTGAGTGCTACAACTGTACCTACATTGTGGGGGCTTCACTTTCTATCCCTACAATTATTAAGACAGATAAGAAGTTGGAGGATAACATGTAGTTGTTAGGAAGTGTGATCTGATAGTAAGAATCATTTCCCACAAGACCTTAAAAAAAAAGATTTGTGAGGAGCTGGATTTGTCGGCATGTCAGATATTTTTTTAAAAACGTGGAGCAGAATATAAGCAGTGCCCTTCTAGACATTAGATACTAGACTCTATCCTTATAGCCTAATGCCTCTAGTACCTTAGTCCTTAAAATATTTGATGATTCTTGCCTTGCAATTCTTGACACAAATATGACAGTTTGAGTCAGGATATCTCCCTTTCTTTGAAGCCAGTTTAGTGATCCCATGGATGAGCTCTTAACCTGCAAAAGGTGTATGCAACATTGAGGGAACTTCAAATGTCTAGTTTTCTCAAAAGTGGGTTCTGGTTTCTATCAGATTTACCAACAGATCTGTAATCTAAAATGGCTTCTGAACTATTGCTTACATAGAGCTGATTAATACTGAAAATTTGTATTACAGTGGGAGAGTAAAAGAAATGGCATAGTCCAGATTACTGGAACGCATTACTTTCCTGTTCCCTGGGGCATCTCCTAATACTGGTTATAAAAGACTCCTGTCTTTAAGGACCTAGGGCAAGGCCCGTCTTACAAAGGGCTGGCCATTTTGCTATATTCATAGGAATCTAAGCAAGCAAATAAGCTGCATTTGCCCAGTTATTCCTAAGCAAATGGGACAGTCAGTAAACTACATTGTTGTAGTTCACTTACTTTTGCCTCTCTGGTTCATTCCACCAATTGTGAGTAAAAATTAAGTGTCTTAGGGAAAACCCAATCTAAGCATTACCAAAAAAATCCCACTTTCATCCTTTTTGCTTCTCTTTCTCCCTAATCCCAAACTTCTTTTACATACCAGGCTGATATTAACACAAGCATCAATAAAGAGACACAACGACCAACTCATCAACTAACAGATGCTAGAATACCTACACAAGTGCTAAAGCGTTAACAGTGTAGACACCTTCCCAGAATTGCGAGGAAAACAAAGCAGAAAGTTCATTACCCTGCATCAGCTGAAAAGCTAAGCCACAGCCATTTTAAAGTTCTGTTTTGGGGAGAATAAGATCCTCAAGAATAACTTCCTCCTTGATGAGGCAATCAGAGTTCAAACAAGGATGATGACAACAACTTGCAAACACTGTGATTCCTGTCCTAATTTCCCAGCACTTGAAACAAAGAAAAATCCCACTCACCACAAAGCATCTATATGCACCTTGCCTGAAATCAACAAGAAACAGTTCACCTCACTGAAGACATCTCCTTCTCTCTTTTCCTAGGTAAAAACAGTCTGCAGCCCAGAGATTTAGAACTAGACATACATCCACAATCGTCTTGATCTCAGTGATACTAGGGAAAGCTTTATACTCAACTTCCACAACTTAACCCATCATTTAACATTTAATCCTTTCCACTAGGGCTCCCTTAATCACTCAGATTACATCTTATCTTGAAACAAAACAAACCAAAAAATTCATACAATACCCACTACCCTCATCCCTAGAACACAGCCCCTAGAAAACCTAGCTTGTATAGTTTGCACTAGCATGCTCTCTTCAAAGACTCTGCACATATAGACACATAGACACATAAAGACATAGTCAAGAGGAAAGGGGTCTGTTCAAGGAGATAATTTTTTTCTTCTTCTGTATGGGCCTGGGTTACTTGGGGGGTATTAGGTCCATCTCTTAGCATGGTAGTATGATCTCTCAGCTGCAAGTATGTATGGGCAGAATGAAGGGAACAGGAATAAGGGGGTGAATAGGTTATTCTTTGTTTTTCAGCAGATGGGGGTGAGAGGTATAGATGTATATAGATTGCGGTGTAAGAGTGACAGACTCACAAGGAACAGGGTTTGGCCCCCAGGCTTTCCTATGGATAGAAAAGGAGGCTCTGGGTGCCTGATCTACATCTCTTCTTGGTTCTTCATTACTCTCTAACCCAGTGTTCACCAGAGTGTTTCATGGAGTCACCAGTTCTGTGGGATGTGAAATAGAAAAGATACCAAGGTCAAATAAATTTAGGAAACACTGCATTAAAAGAAGCTTAACAGTTTGCTCTACTGTAGATTTCAGAACCTTTAATATACTAGAATGATCTTTGTATATATAAAAAGAAAATATAATAGTTATAGTATACAAGGGTGATACTCAAAATATTTAACAACTGGTATGTCACAGAATCCAACTAATTAGAATGGACTTCAGCCATAAACTGTGGGTATCATTGTACCCTTGAGAATGGATTCAGGCTGAATATCAGCCTATGTAGTATGCATTGTTTCCCAAAAGTTTTGCCCAAAGGACTCTTATTTTTATGTGATGTCTCACAGAACTGGTGAAAAATGGTCTGGTCAATGCTGGGACTTCATCTTTCTAGGGATGGGGTCAGGGCTCATGATTTTGGCCATTGGGTACAAGAGAGGGGCAGCCCTGGCAGTGACTCCTGATAGCACCGGCTGATAGATTTGACTATAGCTGTAGCAGAAACAGATTTCAAAAGACAGATGTCCCTCTGTCCCAGCTGCTCCGGGGACTTTGTCCCTGGTGGGTAAGCAGGTGCCTGTCTAGGTGATGTTTGCGACCAAAGCTCTTCTCACAGCGAGGGCACTGGAAGGGCTTCTCTCCAGTATGGGTCAGCCAGTGTCTCACAAGGTGGTGCCTTCGGCCAAAGCTCTTCCCACATTCAGTGCACACATGACACTTTGGCACAGGTGGGGCACGCTGCCTTTTCCTTCCTCCAGGGCTCTCTCCAACCTCTTGGCTCTTACACGATTTACCTTCTGTGTGCACTCTCTGATGGCTGGCCAGATGGGAGTTGCATCGGAAATTCTTGCCACACTCAGAACACCTGCTGGGCTTGTCATGTAGGTGGGTTTTCTGATGCCTGATTAAGTGATGTCTTCGCCCAAAGCTCTTCTCGCACTTCAGGCAGCTGTAGGGCCTCTCCCCAGTATGGGTTTGCTGATGCCTAGCAAGGTGGGAGCCCCACACGAACTGTTTCCCACATTGGGGGCATGTGTGGGGTCTTAACAGAGAATCCATCTCTGTGTTACACAGAAGGTTTGAGAAACTATCTTCCTGAAGAAAGGGGGAGCCCAGAAGCATTCCTCTAGAACCTCTGGGGGTAGAATCCCAGCTCTCATCTTGCTCTGGGTTCCACAGAACAGTATCTTCAGACACACTGGATAACATTCTGGGAGGTTCTGCTTCTAGTTCAGGGGTATCACCCTCATGTTCACTTCCATCTCCTGTGGAGAGGAGAAAATACCGACCCAAAGAGGGCAGTTATAAGAAAGTACTCTAGGACCTAAGTCACAGGGGAGGCTGTATATCTGTCTGATAGGGCCCAAATCTCACCCCAGAAGAAGGGCTGAGAGAATATATTTTTAATATTGTACAAGATAATGCAAAAGATGTAGAGGTTAAAAGTCTAATATTAGGAGGCAGATTACACAAGTGTGAATCTCAGTTTTCCCACTTAACTTCTCTAAGCCTTTATTTATTCTGTAAAATGGGAATATTATCATCTTTCTCTTAAGGCTGTTAAAACCTACACATAGTAAGCACTTAGAAAATGATATATGCTATAGTTATTTATTACTATAATCTTCCCATCTACGCATAGAAGGAGAGAGTTAAGGAATATGTGCTGCAGTCATCACTGGCTGAGTTACCACCTATCAGCAATGCTAGAGACACTCTGGAAGGCATTCTTCAAGTAGATGGGAGGTTGAACAACAAAAGCATCAACAATAATAACATTTATTGAGTGCTTATTATGTGCTTGGCACTATTCTACCATTCTAATATGTCAATATATTTCTCACAATAATTTATAGATGAGGAGATCAAAGAGAGATTAATTACTTTTCCAAGGTCCCACAGTATGGTCCAGAATTTAAATCTACAAAGTCTGCTTCCAGAGACTGTCTTCTCTTCTCAACCACTCTGCTACATTGCCTTGCTTTTGAAGATTTAGAATCCTTTTGACTCTATAACCAGCTGAGGCAATGAAGGGATTAGAGGGCTATGTAATGACAACCCAGGAGAGCAGAAGGCAGTGGTTGAAAATCTATTCTAAGCCCTTACCTGTATATGTGACCTTCAGAATGTCCCTCTCCTCTAAGTCCTGGGGGTCTGGGACCCATTGCTCTTCTCCTCCTTCTAGTTGAGAAAGCATGTCCAGTTTAGGAATTGGAAATCCTGCCCATGAAAAAGGAAAATAAAGATGTCAATTAATTCAACAGTAATTCTCTACTTCTAAAAAAAGCTGCTCTCTAGATTATTCCTTGGAATTCTAGATAAAAGATGGCCAGATACAAACCTCTCCCCAACCCTGTTAAATCCTTCTTTGCCTGGAAATTCATATTCTTCTTCCCAAAGAGCCTGTTCTCTTCTACTCAAATACTTTAAGCCCACTGTCCTATATGGTCAGAACTTCACTGTAGTCCTTCTATAATTGTCTCACCCTGCATACCCCCATCTTGCCCCAGATGGTTCCCAAGTTTCCAAGGATCCAGTTCCAGATGTCCCTCTTTCTGTTTTGTAAGAACCTCCCAATTCCCAACCAAGAAAGCCTCAAGTTCTTTACTCCACAGTTCAGCATTATGTGCTATTATTCTTTCAAAATAATGCTTTACTTCCATTCTCTTGGAATTATCCCCAGTGTTCTTTCTTTGGTGGAAGCCTAGATTCCCTGCCAAAAAAGAGTCCTAGGCAGACACTATCCAACATCCTCGAAGCAGATGGCTCTGTCCTCCCAGAGTACAGTATTGGCTGGGGAAGGTCATGCTTACTCAGAGAGACTACTATCCCACAGTTTTCCTGCATGACATATTCTCCATAAAAGTCTGTTTGAGAGGGGTCCAGGCTCCGCCACTCTTCCTGAGAGAAGCATAGAGACACATCCTTTATGGTTACTAGGCCCTGAAAAAAAAAGTAGCATCTTCTGTCAGGAGCTGTTTCATAAGGAAAACATGATCTCAGGATAAAAGGCTGAGGCAGAGGACATAGGACAAGAAAGGACCTAGGAAAATAACTGCCCAGAGAAGGGCACATAGTTTTGGCAGAAGGGAAATGAAGAGAGGAATAAAGGCAGATGGTCAAGAGTGAGTGAGGGTAATGTTGCTAGAAGTTTTCTAAGTGGGACCATAAGAAATTGGAGGTGACACAAGCTCTTCCTTCCTCCATTTTGACCTTTCCTTTTCTATGAGCACAAAATAATGTAGATAAAATGTTCTTCTTGCCTCCTTTGCCACACCATATCCTTTACTTTTTAGGCAGCATAGTAATGGCGGTTAAGAGCTTAGCATCTGAAGCCACATGACTCCTCCCTTTGCCACTTTCTAGCAGTATGACCTTACACAAGTGCTTTGATCTCTCTCTACCCCATTTTCTCATCTGTGAAATGGGATAATTGAATTGTTCCCAGAATTAAATGATTTAAAATACATAACTCAGAAAATACCATGCTTGGTAAGGCCTCTGGGAATGTAACTTCTATTATTATTATTATTATATTATTAATATTAGTATCTTTCCATGGCTCCCCTATTGCCTTCTGAATCCACACAGACTTCCCCTCTGTGGTTCTGCCCCATTTCATTTCTTAAAGGATGCTGATTAATTGTTCTTAAAAATTCCCCTATGGATGACATACCAACCACTTAAAAACTCTAACATCAAGGAATTCTCTCTTCTTGTATGCTTCCATTTAATTTTTCAAGAATTTTATGAGCTCTTTAGAAAGGGACAGAATCTATTTGGTTATATGATAAAAACACCATTAGTGATGATTCTAACAAATCACTAAAGCCTCAAAAGAACAGCAATGTGATCTTGGGAGAGGCCCAGGGAAGCATAGCCCACCTGTGATCCGGCCGCGAGAAGTGCAGCTGCCATCTCCCAGTCTCCAGTGCTTCCCTCCTGGGGAATTGTAGGAACCCAGGGAGCAGACTGAGCTGGAGGAGAAGAGGAACCATTAGAGATAAACTATCCACCCTTTTCCAGTAAGAGCCTGGGCCCTATTTTAGAGGGTCTTACAGGTCATATCTATTCCCATTGGTAAAACTCAAATACATAAGTATAGAGGAAGAAAGAGGCTTTCACTCAAAATGCTCTGTAAGGGTATTAGGTGGCCTTTAGTTAAGACTAGCTGTGGTCTGAATTTATATTACTTGAATGTAATTTTCATCTAGTAAAGTGCATTTTACTGGGTGTGTTCTCCAACAGTAATCAGTGTCTCTGTCACTTCCTTCATCTCCCACATTCAATATCATTAACTATGTGCTTGCATGTAAAGAGAGTGATTATGCAAAAAACAGGAGAAGCCTAGTCACAAGGTTTGGAAAATTCAGGAGCCCATTCTCTACCTGAGACCAAGGCCAGTCCTGGTATTGGTTATGCTGTTTGGTCCATGGCAATTTGGCAATTTTTATATCTACTTTTTGAAAAGAGATTAGGAGACTACTCCATGCATTGTGCTTCCCACACACCCTCTGGACTCTCACCCTTTTCTTGAAGGGACTGTGGCTCCTCTTCAAGGTCACAGCATAGATGCTCCATTGGCCCTGGTGCTGTTCTCCATGGCCCCTCTTCTTGGCCTCCCCTTTCAACCTGAGGCTCTGTGCCATCCAGCTGTACATTCACTGACTCCCATCCTGTCCCCAGGGCTGCTGTCTGTTCTGAAAGCATTTTTGCTGCAAACCGAAATTGTGACCTGGAACAAATTCATATTAGCTATGCCCATGAAAATGGAAAGAGTTAATATTAGGGATAATGGATGAAACTAGATAAGAGGAGCTTGAGGGAAGATGAACTTTAAAAGCTTGACATGTTCTAATTAACAGAGCCTGAGCCAAACTTCCTGGAAGAACTAAGAAATTGGCAGGTGCTATAGAGCAAACTTACTGTTATTTTGGGAACTTCATGGTAGAAACAGAATACCTCTGAAGGCTGTAATAAGTTCATTTAAAAGAAAAACAATAATCCTGGAAACTTAAAAGCTATCCATTTATATTTTAATGATTGAAAGTACAGGAAAGTAAATAATTTGTTGTTGTTGTTGCTTTTTTTTGAGACAGAGCCTCAAGCTGTCCCCCTGGGTAGAGTGCTGTGACATCACAGCTCACAGCAACCTCCAACTCCTGGGCTTAAGCGATTCTCTTGCCTCAGCCTCCCAAGTAGCTGGGACTACAGGTGCCTGCCATAAAACCTGGGTATTTTTTTTGGTTATAGTTGTCATTGTTGTTTGGCAGGCCTGGGCTGGATTTGAACCTGCCAGCTCTGGTGTATGTGGCTGGTACCATAGCCACTTGAGCTACAGGCGCCAAGCCATAAAAGTAAGCAATTTGGAAACATGCAGGAAAGAATACACATAGACCTGCACTCAACAAAGATGGAGTGTAAACTAAGATTTTCTGCTACAAATCACATTCTCATCAGTTAGTTTAGAATAAAATGGTTACTACAGGTAGAAGTCCAGCCAAGGACCTCTATTAGGATGGTGAACCAAATGGTACCTCACCCAGGACAAGCCTCAACAAAGAGACACATGATCTGTCACTCTCATATAGAAAATAATGACTGGGAATAAATGTGATAGAAAGACCAGTAACTTGAAAAGCAGGTAGAAGACTCTAAAGCAGTGATTTTCAACTGATGTGCCATGGTACACTCATGTACTATAAAAATTTTTAAAGATCATTAATTAAATCCTTTTTTTTTCCTTGAGAAAGAGTCTCACTATGTCATCCTTGGTAGAGTGCCATGGCATCACAGCTCACAGCAACCTCAAACTCTTGGGCTTAAGTGATTCTCTTGCCTCAGCCTCCCAAGTAGCTGGAACTACAGGCACCCACCACAACGCATGGCTACTTTTTGGTTCCAGTTATCACTGTTGTTTAGCAAGCCCAGGTTGGGCTTGAACACACCACCTTTGGTATATGTGGCCAGTGTCCTACTCACTGAGCTGAGCCAATTAAATTATTCTCAAAAGAAGTTCAATGGAGGGACGGGGATTGGAGGGATCACTTGTATGGTTTATCTTACAAGGGTATAAGTGAATCTTTCTAAGAGTAGAATATAATCATCTTAACACAATAACTAAGAAAATGACATAAAGGCCATGTTAACCAGTTTGATGAAAATATTTCAAATTGTATATGAAAACACCACACTGTGCCCATGATTGCATTAATGTACACAGCTATCATTTAATAATAAAAAAAGAAGTTCAAAGCACTGTGTGTGTGTATATATACATATATACATATTTATTTATGTACATATGTATTTTTTTGAGACAAAATCTCAGGGTAGATGCCCTGGGTAGAGTGCCGTGGCGTCACAGCTCATAGCAACCTCAAACTCTTGGGCTCAAGTGATCTTCTTGCCTCAGCCTCCCGAGTAGCTAGGACTACAGGTGCCTGCCACAATACCCAGCTAGTTTTTCTGTTTTTAGTAGAGATGAGTCTTGCTCTTGCTCAGGCTGATCTTGAACTCCTGAGCTCAAGTAATCCACTTGCCTTAGCCCCCCCAAGTGTTAGGATTATCGGCATAAAACACCTTTCCTCAGCCTATTCTTTCTTTCTTTTTTTTTTTTTTTTTGAGACAGAGTCTCACTATGTCACCCTTAGTAGACAGCCATGGTGTCACAGCTCACAGCAACTCTTGGGCTTAAGCAATTCTCTTGCCTCAGCCTCCCAAGTAGCTGGGACTACAGGTGCCTGCCACAATGCCTGGCTATTTTTGTTCTTGTTCTAGTTGCAGTTGTTATTGTTGTTTAGCAGGCCTGGGCAGAATTTGAACCCCCCAGCCCCGGTGTATGTGGCTATTGCCCTAACCACTGAGCTATGGACACCCAGCCTTAACTCTTTTTTATTTTTTGATCAACATAATTTAAGTGTGTTGCAGAAGTTGAACTCTAAGTTCAAGTGTGCCTTGAGTTTAAAAAGGTTGAAAAACACTGCTCTAAGGCAACTCTTAACAGATGAGAAACTGTTGGTCAGTGAGAAGCTGATATTTAACTGGGAAAAGTAAAAAAGAATTTCATGGGTATGAACTTGGAAAAAGGGGAAGCTGTACTGCTAACATAGCCCTGGGGTGAATTAATAGCTATGAGATTTGAGACACAGGAGCAAACTTGTTTGGTAGGTACCAGTCAGATCTCATTTTAAAAAAGGGTATGGAGAAGCCAGTGTATTCATCAGAAAAAATGAAAGTAGAGGAGATGGGAAACACAGCTATTAGAAAAGTTAAAAACAATGGACATAATTTTTCTTGTCTGGAAGAGACTGATGAATGATACTACCGATGAACAAAAAGAAAGTGTCTTCTATATAAAACAGAAGAAGTAAGTTTGATAAAAAGAGAAGAGATTTAGGTTAAATAAAAAAAAATCTTAATAATCCTGTAGTACTCTTCCATTCTTTGGACATCCTAAAAATAGGTCAGGTCCCACTTGTGATAGGGGCCTCCCTGCCTTATTGCAGAGATTATGAGACAGTACAAAATCTCTTTCTGCTTGGCAACATATTTTTGCGATTCTTATTCAGTACCCAAGTAGTCAGAACCAGTGAAAGGCCCCCAAGAACAGGTTAGAATTTTGCTGTCCTGGCTCCCATCCATTCAGTAACATTTGCAATAACCCAGAATGTCATGATAGGTAATGACAGATGACAAGTCATTTATTTTCTTGCCTATTTGTCTTTCACAAAAGAGGTATGTGGGAACCCTAAGCCCATGCACAGAAAGAACAAATTTCCCTTTCATCTCAAAAGTCCAAAAATGGTTTAGGGCCTCAAGAGAGCATCCTGGACTGATTCCCAGTTAAGGAAGTTTCCTTTTCAGAAACTTCCCATGAGAAAGGAAAATTCCTGATAAAGCAATAAAGGGAAACTTTTATTTTACCTCTCTTTTCTGAATTTCAGCCCCTGTATTCCCTTCACTTTTAACACACAGGGCACCCATTCCCCCTCTTTAAGGCTTTCTTGTTCTTTAGCTCCCTTGGCAAATTCCCACCCACTCCAGCTAAATATCTGGACACCTAACTGAAACCTATTTCTGCATCTCCCCCAGTAGCAAAGTCCCTTGATAGGAACCCGCTTTCTGCAGAACCCACTAGGCCAGCTGTAAGCCTTTCCAGACCATTGATAGAAAACCTGTGGAAGTTCTGGGAGAAATCTCAGCAAAGGAGGGAGTGGGTACTGTCTTCAGCCTGCGCTTGAAACAGCACCCCTGTGCATTTAAGGTGGCAGCCCTAAACTGGTTTCTCCTGGTTCCAAGACAATCCCATGCCCACGGGGGTTTGGGTTCTAGGGTTTTGATTTCCCCCCCTTTCCTCAAATATCTGGCTGGCAAGACACCTGCAGAAGGAAGTTTTAGCAGCCAGTGCTGTTGAACAGAAAAAAGGTCATTTTATTGAAATGAGTAGCCCAAGGGCACAGGGACGAGTCATGCTCCGATCACCAGAGAACCCTGGCCCTAGCCGCGGGTGGGGCGTGGGCGGGGCGGGTGAGATCGTACTCCCTGCTCAGGAATAAGGTTGCTTTTTCCCTCCTGCTTGTCACAGTGCCCCTGGAGAGGGTCAGATTTCAGAGAATCCAAGCAAGGCAGAACTGGAGCAGGGGAAGTGAGGTCAGAAAACAGGTTCCCCGTGAGCTGGGGCTTGGGCAAGTGAAGAAAAAGGGAGCCATGGGGTAACCTATGCGCGAGTGACAGCGACCGGAGCCCGCGGGGCCTGACAGCTACGACGTGCACCGGGAAACAAGGCGAGGGGCAGGCACAGAACGTCAATGGTGCAGAAGCCTGGGAAAGGCAGCAACCCGGAGGCCGCATAGATCCGCCTGCCCGTCTCCGTGGGTGACCAAGCCCCCACCCGCCGCCCCGGGAAGCCAAGCGTCCCTCCTTCCAGTCGCGGCTCCCTCCGACCCGGCTTCACTCACCCTGGTCGGCTTGGCCTGCGGCCCGGTGCCTCCCTCCCGGGCGCCGCCTGCCCCTCCCCTCCGCCCTCAGCTAGCGTCTCGGAGCCGGCGGCCGGCCGAGCCAGCGACAGGCGGAGACCGCGGCCCGGCGGGCGGGGCGGACACAGGAAATCCCCGCCCGCTTCCGGGGCTCGGCGGCGGCGGCGCGGGGGCGGGGAGGGCGGGTCCGAGGCGCCAGCGCCCGCGAGCTGAGGCGGGCGGTGGGCGGCCGTGGCCTCCCTCCCCGGTGCGTTTCCGTCCCGGCCGCTGGGCCTCCCCCGGGGTTCTTTACACTTGGGTTCATTCATTACCTCGGATTTAATGACCGTCCGTTACAGGATGGCCAGACCGTCGCTGAGAGCGATTTCTTGAGGCAACAGTTTGGCGCTCCTCGAGGAGCCTATCCCGTAGGGAGAGCTTGAGGAGGGGTCGCGCATTTTGACCGAGGAGCAGGCAGGTTGACTTCTCTAACTGACGCAGGCCTCGCAGCTGCCCTGTCCAGTTTGCGGGAGCCACTGGCCACGTGTGTCGTCCGAGCTCTCACACTGTGGCTAGTCGGAGAAGAGATGTAAGTCTATCATCGATAACAAGTTTAAAAGACTTGATTTAAAAAATGTAAAATAGCGCATGAGCTATGTTTTGGGTAGAGTGGGTTAAGTATATTATTAAAATTAACTTAAGGCTCGGCGCCTGTGACTCAAGTGGCTAAGGCGCCAGCCTGCACCTAAGGTGGCGGGTTCGAATCTAGCCCAGGCCCACCAAACAACAATGACGCTGCAACCAAAAAATAGCCGGGCGTTGTGGCAGGTGCCTGTAGTCCCAGCTATTTGGGAGGCAGAGGCAGGAGACTCGTTTGAGCCCGGGGGTTGGAGGTTGCTGTGAGTGCTTATGCCACAGCACTCTACCTAGGGGGATAGCTTGAGGCTCTGTCTCAAAAAAACAAAAAAAACTTCATCTTCTTTAACTATTTAATGTAACTACTAATCATTTTTAAATTACAAGGTGGCTGGCATTATATTTCTGTTGGACAGTGTTGTCTTGAAGCATTAGGATGGATTTGTCTGGAAAAGATGAGAAGGGCCTTCAGAACAAATAAAAAAAAAACATTACTGTTAGAGGCTGTTAATAACCCACAAATCACATTCACATTCATTGTTTCATCATCACAACAATTTTTAAGATTTATTTGACAGACTTAAAAAATAAACGACTATCTCCTCCTTGCATTCATGGAAGGACCAGGTTCCTTGCATCTGGTGGCTCTGTCATCCCTTGGGGCATTGGAATAGTGCAATTGGTGGGCCTTGGATAAGAGTGGAGAGCTGTGGCTGACTTGTCAGCGTTAGTAGAGGCCAGTCCTGGAAGTGGCATGCATCATTCTCACCAGATTCCCTCAGACAATGCATGTGCCAGGTCATCCTGCAACTGCAGGATGGCTGGGAAGTAATGTGTGTACCTAGTAGGATAGGCAATGGGGTTTGCTGAACACTTAGCACTGCCTCTGTCACACCTTGTTAAATTGAATATAACCAAGCACCTAAACCTGACTACCTAAAAAGAGTATTTGGGGAAAGCTGGTAGATACTATAATAGCCCAGATTCTTTCTTCTTTGGAAAACAAATGAATGTGAGATTGTATCCTAAAAAAAAAAAACAAAAAAAAAACAGAAAGAGGGGGTCATTAATATTTAATAAACATCTAAATCATACCAGAACCTTGTCTTAAACATCACAGGGAATAAATGCAAACCTCCTTTATATTATGCTTTGATGTGCAATCTCTTTAGCTATCAATCAACAACCTCTGTGAGGTATAGCTATTATCTCTAGAATTAGGGGTATTAACTGAGCAAGTCAGAAATTGAGCCCTGGTCTTCAATCTGGTGCACCTGTCACCAGAGTGGTACCTTAACTTTCACAGAAATTATACGGACAGGTGTAAACTCCTATGCAGTGTTACAAGGTTGGGTAATTAAATATGCAGTAAGTAGCAGGCAGATGATTCCATCTTTTTAAGGCTTTCTGGTAGAAGAGTTTCAAGATCAGTTTTGAAGGTGAAATGTAAGAAAGGCATCCCAGATAGCATCAGAAGGCAGAAATGGACATGCTATGACATCCTATGGAATGAAGAGCATGCAGATGTGAAGCTGTCAGTCTAGAGTAGAGAAAAAATGAAATAGGGAAATTGATAGAAATAATATAAGGGATCAAGGATTTTTTTATTTGCTATGTCAGGTAATTCTGACTTATGGTAGTAGTACTAATACTATATAGTATTTGTTACAGATACTACATTTGTATTTGTAAGGAAATTATATAAACCATATACATGATGATACTAAATTATATCATTGAAGAAAACTTGCTAGCCCTGTGCTGCCGTGTTGATGGAATTCTGGCAACAAGAGAATGGGATGAGTCGAGCCCACAACTGGCTTCTAGTATGTGGAATACATAGTTCTTTAGGACACAGTAGTGCTTTTCGTGGAGTTCAGAGAGAGTCTCAGACATTTAAGCTTCCCAGTTTTCTACAGAACTTCAAAAGACTTTAAAAGATTCAGTCTGTTGCTTAGCGTTGGCTCCTTCATTTCTGAAGTCCTATTCTCCGGGGGTTTGAATAAGAAAGTACAAGGTGTTGTGCCCAGAATTTGAGATTTTCCTCACAGAACACTCGGAGATCGATTCTGATGCAACTAGCAAGAGGCACTTTATTGCAGACTTGGGTCTGGGCCGTCTATACTTGACACAGTAGGAGATAGAGCAGCCCCGACCCTAAGATGGTGGGGGATTTTATGGGGTACAAAAGGCAAGAAGGGGGGGTAGGGTATTGTCACTCTCTGATTGGTGGGGTATCTGGGGGGTCTAATTGCTGTGGCTTGATTGGCCTAGGGGTAACTGAGGCCTTTGGCAGCTTGCAGGTGGCTTGAGCAATGGTTGCAAGCCAAGCTACTTGCACCAGGGGCAGAGGAGGCTGCAGGATGTGGTTTTGTGGGCTGCCAGCAGAGAAGGGGGTTGGAGGGGCAAAGAACATAGCTTAAGCAGTAAACAACAAAATGGCGGCACCCTAAGATGGCGTTGGTCTGGTTCTCACATTTTCCCCTGTTCTAATGGGTAGGGAAGCCTAATCATGGGCTCTTAGTAAGTTCTATGGCATCTTCTATGTTTCAGGGGGTGTACTGGGATCTCATGACTAGGAGCTGGACTATATTAATTTTTGCTTGAATAAAGGCTAGTAGTTTGTTGATTATACATGGGCCAAGGGTCAGTAACAGCAAAAGGATAATGAGGGGGCCAGCTATGGTGGATAGCAGGGTTGTCAGCCAAGGAGATTTAGAAAAGAGGTTTTTATACTAGCTTTGGGATTGCTCTCTTTCTAATTTTCGTTTTTGGAGCCTCTCTTGAACTAGTTCTATGGAGTGTTTAACAACTCCTAAATGGTCTATGTAGAAACAGCATTTTTGACCTAGGGCAGCACACAGTCCGCCCTGCTGGAATCAGTAGATCTAATTTTTGTCTGTTCTGAAGCACTACTTCAGAGAGGGATGTTAGGGACTCTTGCAAGTGGGAAATAGATTTCTCTGTTTTTTTAATATTTAAATCTATTGTAGTATGCAAGGCACGATGGTTCTTATTGTGAAGAACTATGGAAGAAATGCCAGCCTGGGCTCCAGCAATATTGAGTCTCATGAGCACTGCCAGGGTGATTGTAGTGATTGGCTCTCTTTTAAATCTCACTGGCGAGCGGAACTTATAGGCCTGGTAGATATCCTCTAGACTACGATATTTTATTTTGGGGATGAGCTGTACTACAATGCAGAAGTCACGCATCAAGTTGAGCACTGTTTTATGTAGGCAGGGCACGACCCCTGTAGAACAAGCCCACCAGGTGTCTTCGGTGGGTATGAGATACCTGGTGCTGTTCCAGCTGAGGATTTGAGTACACAAGCTTTGGTGCAGCTCTGGGGCTCAGCCAACACAGGTTCCCTTCCCTATAACAACAGCCTGTAGGGTGAGCCAGGGACCCTCCTGGTGCTACCTGCAGTCGCTAGCCTGTAGGCTAACAGTGGGGTTTCTTGATAGGGTAATTTTTTTATAATAGGGGGGTTTCACCTCTAGGCAGAGCCAGCATGATTTGGTAAGTTTGGGCCTAGAAGCATTCAGTACCTGGTAGGTGCTGACCATTAGGCTCCAGAGGGGATCGGGCTCTGCCGAGGTAGGGGTTAATTTTACACCAGGCAGGGGCCGCATTGGGGTCCCACCAGGGGGTGTAAACCTGATGGGAGATGTTATTATGGGGGTCATTTTTGCCTGGGGGTTGAGCACTGGGTTCGGGCCTACTCCAGCTGGGGGTCCCACACTAATGGGGTCTTGGGATCTTTGAACAGTAAACAAAAATCCTTGGTCTTTACCGGTTTCATAGATCCTGAGTCCCCATGTTTTCCCTACTTCCCACCCTCGGGCTTTCTTTCCTTCTTCAGTAAACTCTAATTTGAGTAGGTTACATTTAAAGTTTCGGCATGGACTGCCGTCCTCCCTTGTACTTTTTTTGATTTGAATGAGATCATTTTTGACTGGAACCGCCCAGTTGAACCAGCCTGATGACTCACAACCCCATGCGGCACATTTTGCTATCTGTTCTGGGGGCCTCTACATTTTGCTATCTGTTCTATCCCCTGGTCTGTGCCAGGGCACACATAGAAATAGCAGTTGTGGAGAGCCTTTCTTTGTGATTCTGATTTGCACCCTGGGTGCATGGCTAACTTTCTTGCCAGGATTCCCTCCCATGCTCCTTTTGCTAGGTCACAAAGGTCAAAGTCTAGGGTCGGCCGCCAGGTGCCAGGGGGATGGCTGCCTTTGGCCTCTGCCATTATGCAGTCGGTACCAGCCCTTACAATTTTCTAGGTGACCTGTACTGGGGCATGTGGGCTTGCAGTACATACAGTTAAGATGAGGGTCAGTCCGAGGCAGAGGGTGGACAGCATTGGAACTTTAACTCGAGGGGGTTGTCCTTGTTCTGCTGAAGCTTTTATTGTGGGGTGTAGTCCTCTTGGGTAGCAAATGGGTTGGTGAGCCTTGCTGGGTGTAGTGGATCCAAGTAGCTATACTGTCCACTTTGAGAGCAGTGGGAGTCACAAGCACAAAGTGTAGGGGCCCTTCTAGTGGGGTTCTAGTGTCTCACGGCAACGGCATTTGATGTATGCTCAGTCACCGGCCGGAAGGCGTGTGGCTTGGGCACAGGACTGGAGTTGTACAAAGCTAGGAGTCTTTCCCAGTCAGCTCACTGTGCCTTGTGATAACAATCAAGAGTTAGTGCAAGATCTCTTCATCCTTTATAGCTAGGGTCCTCTGGAACAACAGCATTACACTGTAGCTTTGGGGTTATGGGGGATCTCCTCCCGAAGAGGATTTCAAAGGGAGTTTTCTCTATGAGGTAAGGGGTGTTGTGTGTCCTGTATAGGGCGAAGGGGAGGAGAGACACCCAGTCTGCGACAGTCTCTAAATTAATCTCATCAAGGCCTCTTTTAGAGTACAGTTCATCTGCTTTACCTGTCCTGAGCTCTGGGGATGGTAAGTACAATGTAATTTTCGATTGGTCTCCAATACCTCTGCTAAACTCTGTACTATCTGTGAGGCAAAAGCTGGGCCATTGTCTGACCCTATTTGATTGGGAATTACAAATCTAGGCATATGTCTTCTAGTATTTTCTTTGCTACCACCTGTGCAGTCTCTTTTTTTGTGGGGAACGCCTCTACCCACCTTGAGAATGTGTCCACAAACACAAGGAGGTATTTGTATCCATATTTACCTGGCTTCACTTCAGTAAAGTCCACTTCCCAATACGTACCCGGTTCTTCTCCTCATTATTGGGACCTTGGATTATGGGGACTAGGCACATTGTTAGTTAAAGTACACATTTTATATGAAGCAATAATTTTATCAATTTTGGTGTTTTGATTCTGTATTTTGATCTTAGACCGGCGTGGGAGTTCTTTTATTTTGTGAGCTCTGAGGTGGGTGGAGGAGTGCATATTCTGGAGGATTTCCCGTCCCAGCTTGGCAGGCACTAGTGCCTTGCCATTACAGGTGACATACCAGCTGTTGTACTTTTCTGGTGAGTGAGCCTGGGGGACCTAATCAATCCATTTGAGATCTGCAGGGGTGTATTCTGGGGATTTAGGGAGAGTTGGAGGCCCAGGATCTGGCAGAGTAATGGCAGTGAGTTTAGAAGTAACTGAAGCGGCTATGGTTCTGGCAACCTGGTCAGCTTGTCAGTTGCCTCTGGCTGTTGGGGAGTCTCCCTGCTGATGGCCAGGGCAATGAATGATAGCTAGTTTTGGGGGTAGCCATAGGGCTTTCAGGAGATCAAGTATTTCCTCTTTATTTTTGATAGTCTTTCCTTCTGCTGTGAGGAGCTCTCTCTCCTGATAAATTGCACCATGTACATAGGCGGTTGCAAAGGAATATCTGCTATTAGTATAAATGTTCAGTTTTAGACCCTTTCCTACAGTCATGGCCTGTGTCAGGGCTATGAGTTCAGCCTTCTGTGCTGATGTCCTGGCTGGGAGAGGCTCTGCCCATGTGGTCTCAGTCTTAAATACCACTGCCGCCCCTGCATACTTGCATCCATCCTGTATGAAACTGCTCCTGTCCGTGTACCAGGTGGCTTCTGCATTGGGGAGGGGCAGGTCCGTCAGATCTTGGGCGTACATTGGAGACCTGAGCTAGGATGTCACCACAGTCATGAAGAGGTGCCTCCAAGTCCGGGGCAGGCAGCAGAGTTGCGGGATTGAGGGAAGTCTTTGGCAGAAACCGGATGAGTGGCAGGTTCAGCAAAAGGCCTTGGTAGTGGGCAAGCCAGGCATTGCTAACCCACAGTCTGGTGGCTCTTTGAGAACCCCCTCAATAGTGTGGGGGGTTGTGATCAGTAGTTTTTGTCTTGTCTGCGTCTTTGACTAACAAAGCAGTGGCTGCAATTATGTGCAGACATGGAGGCCAGCCTGCTGCCCCAGGGTCTAGCTTTTTTGACAGGTAAGCTACTGGCTGAGACCACTGGCCGGGGCCAAGTGATTGGGCTAGTACCCCCTTTGCCACGCCTTTATGCTCATCAACATATAAATGGAAAGGTTTAGTAATGTCTGGAAGCCCTAGAGCCAGGGCTGAAAGCAGGGCTTGCTTTAAGGTTTGGAAGGCTATCTCTTGTTTGGCCATCCATTGAAAGGGCAAGCTGTCTCTAGTGGCCTCATAGAGGGGCTTTGCTATTTCTGCAAACCCTAGAATCTACAGGCAGCAAAACCCAGCTGAGCCAAAGAACTCTCGTACCCCCCGCTGTGAAGTTGGGATGGGGATTTTTAAAACTGCCTCTTTTCTTGCCTGGGACAGCCACCGCTGCCCTTCCTTAAGGATATACCCCAGGTAACTTACAGTCTGTTGACAGATCTGGGCCTTCTTTGCAGAGGCTCGGTACCCCAGAGTTCCCAGTGTGGTCAGCAGGTCCTGGGTGCCTTTGCAGCACTCTGCTTCTGTGTTAGCTGCAATCAAAAGGTCATCCACATATTGTAAGAGAGTTAGGTGGGGATGTTGCTGCCTATGCTAACATAAATCCTCATGGAGGGCTTCATCGAAGATGGTGGGGGTGTTTTTGAACCCCTGCGACAACCAAGTCCATGTGAGCTGGCCATGGATCCCCTGTTCTTCATCGTTCCACTTAAAGGTGAACGTTGCTTGGCTCTGAGGAGCTAGTGGGAAACTGAAGAAAGCATCTTTTAAGTTGAGGACGGTATACTATGCCCAATCTGGGGTGAGGGCACTTAGCAGAGTGTAAGGATTGGGAATACTAGGGTAGATGTCTAGTACTCATTTGTTGACCTCTCTTAAGTCTTGTACTGGCCTGTAGTCATTAGTTAGTGGCTTTTTGACAGGCAACAAGAAAGTGTTCCATGCAGACTGGCAGGGTACTAGGATCCTATGTTGCTTAATGTGGGGCTTAATACCTTGCTGAGCCTCTTGAGACATGGGGTATTGTCATACCCGCACTGGCTCAGCCATCAATTTGAACTCCATAATGACTGGTGGGTGATGGGCAGCTAGCCCCAGGCCTCCAGTCTCGGCCCAAGCAAGCAAGAAGTCTTTTAGCCAAGCAGCGATATCTGCTTCTGGGAGGCTCTGGGACTGCTATTGATGGGAGTTTATACTCATCTTTCAACTGCAGGGTGAGTACCTGGATGGGGCTCCCATGCTGGTCTGTAACCAGGGGGCCTTCTTTTTAAAAAACTATGTGGGCTCCAATTTTGCTTAAGAGGTCTCTGCCCAGAAGTGGATAGGAGCATTCAAGTAACCATGAATGCGTGGGATACCCGGCCCGTGTTTAGATCCACTATTCTTCGAGTAGTCCATGAATACTCTTTTAAGTTGCCTGTGACCCCGTGGCCCCATGTTTTCTGGGTATCCATGGGCCCATGGTCTTGGAGTAGAACAGAGTGTTCAGCCCCTGTGTCTACTACAAATGAAATTGGAGTCCCCTCCACTTTGAGAGTTACCCTGGGCTCAGGAAGGGGAGGCGAGCCCTGACCCCCCTAACCCTCGAGCCCACTGAGCTTTAGGATGGGCACCGGGGGGTACACTCAGCTGTCACCCCTGTGGTCTTTTGGGACATTCTTGGGCCCAATGGCCTATTTCTGTGCAGTACCGGCACTGGTCCTTACGGAGGCGGGGCCTCTCCCCTCCTCTGCTCCCTGTCACCAAGCAGCATAATTATCTTTCTCTTTCTCCTGGGTGGCTAGCAGTGGATGCCAGGAAGATCCATGCTAGCTTCTGTGTCTGCCACCTGGCTGCCTTGGTCTGTTTTTCCTCAGTGATCTCACGGTTGTTGAACACTCTCTCTGCCACTTCAAGGATCTTCTGAAGGGACTTCTCAGCTAGTCTCTCTACTCTCTGAATTTTGCACTTTATATCCGGTGCAGACCAGTTAACAAAAAACATGACTACAGCAGCCTTATTCTCCTCAGCCTCTGGATCTAAGGGTGTATGCATACAGAAGGCTTCCATGATTCTTTCTAAATAGGCTGCTGGGGACTTCTCTTTCTCCTGCTGTACATTTCTTACCTTGGCCAAATTGGTTGGCTTTCGAGCCACCTTTTGGAGGCCCTTCATCAGAGTCTGGTGGTAGACCTGGAGCCTCTCCTTACCTTCTGCTGTGTTAAAATCCCAGTCAGGCTGGGTTAAGGGGAAGGCAGCATCTATAAGAGCTTGGTTGGTAGTAGGGAGGCCATCAGGTCCTAAGACTGTCTTGTGGGCCTCAGCCTTGATTCGATTCTCCTCTGTAGTGAAGAGGACCTGCAAAAGCTGGTGGCAATCATCCTAGGTGGGCTGATGAGTGAACAATATAGAATCAAGTAAGTCAATTAGGGCAGAAGGCTTTTTAGAGAACTTAGGATTCTGCATTTTTCAGTTGTACAGATCACTAGTGGCAAAAGACCAATAGTAAAGAGGCTGTTCCCCATCATCATCCGGGGATCCTGCCACCTGGAGGGGCAGGACAACAGTGGAGTCAGCTGTGGGGTTTCTGAGGGCCCTGCGGCGGGTATGTGGCTGACTCTGGACTGACCTTGGGCCGGCGGCCGCTTCATTACCTAGAGGATATTGCAGCCCACTGGGAGGGGGCTGATAGGGTGGAGGGAACAATACTTCAGGGTGGGTTCCTCCCTAGAGAACTGGGGGAGGGGAAGGGGCAGTGGGTCAGGACTGTGGTGCCTACCCCATTGGTGGGGGGGAGTAGGGACTTTAGCCAACTTGGTGGGTCCTCCACAAGGTCTTGCCAAGCTGTAATGTATGGAATCTGGTCTGAGTGTCCAGTCCCAGACTGAGATAAGATATTCTTGACCTGAAAAATAATGGGGAGGTGAAAGGTCCCCTCTGGGGGTCAACCCATGTTGAAGGTCGGCCGTTCATTTCTGCCAAAGAGAACAAGTTTTCCTTGGGACATGTTGAAGTCATATTCTTGAGCCTTTTCTTTGAAATCTTGAAAGTGAGTCAAAGTTAAAGCAAGGAGGGTGGACTGCTCCTGTCCCATTTTGTCCTCAAAGAGCAACAATAGACATACTAGACAGACATTTATATTCAACCTTTAGACAAATTCACCTGTACCCAAATAGGATAAATTATAGACATGATCCCCACAATATCATTCTCTTCACCTATCCTCCTTCTCCCCTCCCCCCTTCCCTTTCCCTGTAGTCTAGGGCTCCATTTGGATTGTAGCTTTCCTAAGATAGCTAACAATTAGTTTTATAATAGTGTTGAGTACACTGGATACTTTTTCTTCCATTCTTGAGACACTTTGCTAAGGAGGACATTTTCCAGCTCCATCCATGTAAATATGAAGGAGTGTTTTTTCTTTAAAGATTTTCCATTTTCTCTCCTATCTTTCAATTTCATAGGTGATTGTAGCTCATTGTTTTCTAGATACTTTTTAAAATTTCAGACAAGTTTTAAGGGGAATAGGTAGCATGGATTTGAGGAGTGTGGAGCTTCCTTTAGAAAACAGAAAAGATTTCCTTGGGCAAAAGAGGAGACTCTATATTCTGGACAAAGAGGCCCTGAACCCTGTAGCCTTAAGAAGTTAATAAAACACCAGCCAGATTTAGGAGATGCTAAAAGAGTTGACATCCATTATGGCTGCATTCCAATAAAATCCTGGACTGTCATTTATCCATAGAAGCAGCAGAATGATTTCTCTATACCCAGAATAGAGATTCTTCAGAAGTAGTGAAGACCCAGTCCTAAAAAGACCAAGAGGACAGCAAAGAGGGTTGTCTACGGTTCTTCAGGAACAAAACTGAGTGCTTAACAGGATACTGCAGGG